>JANJGN010002072.1:0-89291 GCA_026770705.1 Isurus oxyrinchus
GGTGTGGGGGTGGGTGTGGGGGTGGGGGTGGGGAGGTGGGGGTGGGTGTGGGGGTGGGGGTGGGGGTAGGTGTGGGTGTGGGGGTGGGTGTGGGTGTGTGTGTGTGTGGGGTGGGTGTGGGGGTGGGTGTGGGTGTGGGTGTGGGGGTGTGGGGTGGGTGTGGGGGTGGGTGTGGGGGTGAGGTGGTGGGGGTGGGTGTGGGGGTGGGGTGGTGTGTGGGTGTGGGGTTGTGTGTGTGGGTGGGTGTGGGGGTGGTGTGGGGGTGGGTGTGGGGTGGGGGTGTGGGGGTGGGTGTGGGGGTGGGTGTGGGGGTGGGGGTGGGGGTGGGGGTAGGTGTGGGTGTGGGGGTGGGTGTGGGGGTGGGTGTGTGGGGTGGGGTGTGTGTGTGTGGGTGGGTGTGGGGGTGGGTGTGGGGGTGGGTGTGGGGTGGGTGTGGGGGTGGGTGGAGGTGGGTGGGGGTGGGTGTGGGGGTGGGGGTAGGGGTTGGTGGGTGTGGGGGTGGGTGTGGGGGTGGGTGTGTGGGTGGATGTGGGGGTGGGTGTGGGGGTGGGTGTGTGGGTGGGTGTGTGGGTGTGGGGTGGGTGTGGGGGTGGGTGTGGGGGTGGGGTGTGGGGGGTGGGTGTGGGTGTGTGGGTGGGTGTGGGTGTGGGTGTAGGGGTGGGTGTGGAGGTGGGGGGGGGTGGGTGTGGGGGTGGGTGTGTGGGTGGGTGTGTGGGGTGGGGTGTGGGGTGGGTGTGTGGTTGGGTGTGTGGGTGGGTGTGTGGTGGGTGTGGGTGTGGGGTGTGGGGGGGTGGGTGTGTGGGTGGGGTGTGGGGGTGGGGGTGGGTGTGTGGGTGGGTGTGGGGGTGGGTGTGGGGGGTGGGTGGTGTGGGTGGGGTGGGTGGTGGGGTGAGGGTGGGGTGTGGGTGGGTGTGGTGGGTGGGTGTGTGGGTGGGGGTGGGTGTGGGGGTGGGTGTGGGGGGTGGGGGTGGGTGTGGGGGGTGAGTTGGCTGGGGGTGGTGTGGGGGTGGGTGTGGGGGTGGGGTTGGGTGTGTGGGGGGGGTGTGGGGGGGGGGGTGGAGGTGTGGGTGGGTGTGGGTGTGTGGGGGTGGGGGTGGGGTGTGGGGGTGGGTGTGGGGGTGGGGGTGGGTGTGTGGGTGGGTGTGGGGGTGGGGGGTGGGGTGGTGGGTGGGTGTGGGGGGGTGGGGGTGGGTGGGGTGGGGTGGGTGTGGGTGGGGGTGGGTGTGTGGGTGGGTGTGTGGGGTGGGTGTGGTGCTGGGTGTGTGGGGGTGGGGTGTGTGGGTGGGGGTGGGGTGGGGGTGTGGGTGGGTGTTGGGGGTGGGGTGTGTGGGTGGGGTGTGGGGGTGGGTGTGGGGGGGGGTGGGTGGGTGTGGGGTGGGTGGTGGGGGGGTGTGGGTGGGTGTGGGGGGTGGGTGTGTGGGTGGGGTGGGGGGTGGGTGTGTGGGGGGGGGTGTGGGGGTGGGTGTGTGGGTGGGGGTGGAGGTGGGGTGTGTGGGTGGGTGTGGGGGGTGGGGTGTGGGGGTGGGGGTGGGGTGGGTGTGTGGGGTGGGGGTGGGGGTGGGTGTGTGGGTGGGTGTGGGGGGGGGTGTGTGGGTGTGGGGGGGGGGTGGGTGGGTGTGGGGGTGGGTGTGGGGGGTGGGTGTGGGGGGGGGGGTGGGGGTGGGGGGGGGTGTGGGGGTGGGTGTGGGGGGGTGGGTGTGGGGGTGGGTGGGGGGTGGGGGTGGGTGGGGGGGTGTGGGGGGTGGGTGTGGGGGGGTGGGGGGGGGGGGGGGTGGGGGTGGGGGTGGGGGTGGGGGTGGGGTGTGGGGGTGGGGGTGGGGGGGGGTGTGGGTGGGGGGGGGGGTGGGGGGTGGGGGTGGGGGGGTGGGGGTGGGTGTGGGGTGGGGGGTGGGTGGTGGGGGGGTGGGGGGTGGGTGTGGGGGTGGGGGTGGGTGTGGGGGGGTGTGGGGGTGGGTGTGGGGGTGGGGGGGGGTGGGGTGTGGGGGTGGGGGTGGGTGTGGGGGTGGGGGTGGGGTGTGGGGGGTGGGGGTGGGTGTGGGGGGGGTGGGGGGGTGGGGGTGGGTGGGGGGTGGGGGGGTGTGTGTGGGTGTGGGGGGGGGTGTGGGGTGGGTGTGGGGGGTGGGTGGGGGGTGGGGTGTGGTGTGGGGGGGGTGGGGGGGTGGGTGTGGGGGTGGGTGGGGGGTGGGGGGGGGGTGTGGTGGGTGGGTGGGGGGTGGGTGTGGGGGTGGGGGGGGTGGGGGGGGGTGGGGGGGTGTGGGGTGGGTGTGGGGGTGGGGGTGGTGGGGGGTGGGGGTGGGTGTGGGGGTGGGGGTGGGTGTGGGGGTGGGGTGGGGGTGGGGGTGGGGGGGGGTGGGGGGGGGTGTGGGGGGGGGTGGGGGGTGGGGGTGGGGGGGGGGGGTGGGTGTGGGGGTGGGTGTGGGGGTGTGGGGGGGGGTGGGGGGGTGGGTGTGGGGGGTGTGGGGGTGGGTGTGGGGGTGGGTGTGTGGGTGTGGGGGTGGGTGTGGGGTGGGGGTGTGGGTGTGGGGGGGGTGTGGGGGTGGGTGGGGGGGGTGGGGTGTGGGTGTGGGGGGGGTGTGGGGGGGGTGGTGGGGGTGGGGTGTGGGTGTGGGGGTGGGGGGTGTGGGGGGGTGGGGGGGGTGGGTGTGGGGGTGGGGGGGTGTGGTGTGGGGTGGGTGGGGGTGGGTGGTGGGTGTGGGGGGTGGGTGGGGGGTGTGGGGGGGGGTGGGGGGTGGGGTGGGTGTGTGGGTGGGGTGTGGGTGGGTGGGTGGGTGGGGGTGGGTGGTGTGTGTGGGGGCTGTGTGGGTGTGGGGGTGGGGGTGGGGTGGGGGGTGGGTGGGTGGGGTGGGTGTGGGGGTGGGTGTGGGGGTGGGTGTGGGGGTGGGTGTGGGGGGTGGGTGGGGGTGGGGGTGGGGGTGGGTGTGAGTCTGGGCTGGTTGGGGGGGAGGTGGTCTCGGACTCCGGCCCTCCGCCTGTGCCTGTCTCCCCGACTGTGCAGCGAGGCTGAGGGAGGGAGGGTTAGGCGGAGGGGGCAGCTCAGGGGGGCTGGGAGCAGGTCTGGCGGGTAACCCGACACCCAGCCCAGCAGCAGCTCTGGGCCCGAGTCTCGGGGGGTGGAAGGGGGCGGGGGTGGGGGTGGGGGGGTGGTGGGGGGGGGTGGTGGGGGGTGGTGGGGGTGAAATAAGCCCAGTGTTCCGGAGGGGCCTGAGAGGGGAGGGAGGGTTCTCCGTCCGGGAGCATTTCCAAAACGGTTCACCTCCCCCTCCCTGACCTCCCTCTCCCAGCAGCCGACACACACACACCTGTCCTGCCAAGAGTTCGGACACTCCCAGAGAGTTCGGACACTCCCAGAGAGTTCGGACACTCCCAGAGAGATCGGACACTCCCAGAGAGATCGGACACTCCCAGAGAGTTCGGACACTCCCAGAGAGTTCGGACACTCCCAGAGAGATCGGAGACTCCCAGAGAGTTCGGACACTCACAGAGAGATCGGACACTCCCAGAGAGTTCGGACACTCACAGAGAGATCGGACACTCCCAGAGAGTTCGGACACTCCCAGAGAGATCGGACACTCCCAGAGAGATCGGACACTCCCAGAGAGTTCGGACACTCACAGAGAGTTCGGACACTCCCAGAGAGTTCGGGCACTCACAAAGAGATCGGACACTCCCAGAGAGTTCGGACACTCCCAGAGAGATCGGACACTCCCAGAGAGTTCGGACACTCCCAGAGAGTTCGGACACTCCCAGAGAGATCGGACACTCCCAGAGAGATCGGACACTCCCAGAGAGATCGGACACTCCCAGAGAGTTCGGACACTCCCAGAGAGATCGGACACTCCCAGAGAGATCGGACACTCCCAGAGAGATCGGACACTCCCAGAGAGGAAGTCCCCCTTGCTACACCATCCCTCACCGCTCTGGTATGTGCTCACTCACAGCCGCAGGAGCCTCAGAACTCACATCGAGGAGAGTGCACACAGAAACTTCCACTCCTTCGCCTCCTTGTCCCTGCTCTTTCACCACCGGAGCTGCCCCCTCTCTTGCCGCCTGGTTAGCAGTTGGAGCCGCGCCCGCCAACTGCCCTCCGCCCCCCCACCCCCACCCCCGACATCTCATCCACCCCAGGGTCTGACCACCGCACCCCCCACCCGCCTCGCATCCTGACAACGCCCAGTTGGGTTCATCCTGAACTTGCGGTGGGACCATCGGCTCTTCAGCAGAATGAGACCCCCGGCGGGTTTGACGGCAGTGTTCCTCGCCAGCTGTGAGTGCTCGTCTCTTTGTGTCACCCCCCTTCCTCACCCGCACCCCCACCACCCACCCCCCCCAACCTACCCCTTCTTCACCCCACCCCCAATCCTAACCCAGTGCCTTCCTTTTCCAGCTCCCTTCGAGAGAGGAGAGAGAGAGAGAGAGAGAGAATGTGTGAGACACAGCGAGAGAGAGACAGAGAGAGAGAGAGAGAGAGAGAGAATGTGTGAGACACAGCGAGAGAGAGACAGAGAGAGAGAGAGAGAGAGAGAATGTGTGAGACACAGCGAGAGAGAGACAGAGAGAGAGAGAGAGAGAGAGAGAATGTGTGAGACACAGCGAGAGAGAGACAGAGAGAGAGAGAGAGAGAGACAGAGAGAGAGAGAGAGAGAGAATGTGTGAGACACAGCGAGAGAGAGACAGAGAGAGAGAGAGAGAGACAGAGAGAGAGAGAGAGAGAGAATGTGTGAGACACAGCGAGAGAGAGACAGAGAGAGAGAGAGAGAATGTGTGAGACACAGCGAGAGAGAGACAGAGAGAGAGAGAGAGAGAGAGAGAATGTGTGAGACACAGCGAGAGAGAGACAGAGAGAGAGAGAGAGAGAGAATGTGTGAGACACAGCGAGAGAGAGACAGAGAGAGAGAGAGAGAATGTGTGAGACACAGCGAGAGAGAGACAGAGAGAGAGAGAGAGAGAGAATGTGTGAGACACAGCGAGAGAGAGACAGAGAGAGAGAGAGAGAATGTGTGAGACACAGCGAGAGAGAGAGAGAGAGAGAGAGAGAGAATGTGTGAGACACAGAGAGAGAGAGAGAGAGAGAGAGAGAATGTGTGAGACACAGCGAGAGAGAGACAGAGAGAGAGAGAGAGAGAGAGAGACAGAGAGAGAGAGAGAGAGAGAGAGAGAGAATGTGTGAGACAGCGAGAGAGAGAGAGAGAGAGAGAGAATGTGTGAGACACAGCGAGAGAGAGACAGAGAGAGAGAGAGAGAGAGAGAGAATGTGTGAGACACAGCGAGAGAGAGACAGAGAGAGAGAGAGAGAGAGAGACAGAGAGAGAGAGAGAGAGAGAATGTGTGAGACACAGCGAGAGAGAGACAGAGAGAGAGAGAGAGAGACAGAGAGAGAGAGAGAGAGAGAATGTGTGAGACACAGCGAGAGAGAGCCAGAGAGAGAGAGAGAGAATGTGTGAGACACAGCGAGAGAGAGACAGAGAGAGAGAGAGAGAGAGAGAGAGAATGTGTGAGACACAGCGAGAGAGAGACAGAGAGAGAGAGAGAGAGAGAATGTGTGAGACACAGCGAGAGAGAGACAGAGAGAGAGAGAGAGAATGTGTGAGACACAGCGAGAGAGAGACAGAGAGAGAGAGAGAGAGAGAATGTGTGAGACACAGCGAGAGAGAGACAGAGAGAGAGAGAGAGAATGTGTGAGACACAGCGAGAGAGAGAGAGAGAGAGAGAGAGAGAATGTGTGAGACACAGAGAGAGAGAGAGAGAGAGAGAGAGAGAATGTGTGAGACACAGCGAGAGAGAGACAGAGAGAGAGAGAGAGAGAGAGACAGAGAGAGAGAGAGAGAGAGAGAGAGAATGTGTGAGACAGCGAGAGAGAGAGAGAGAGAGAGAGAATGTGTGAGACCACAGCGAGAGAGAGACAGAGAGAGAGAGAGAGGGACTGGGGGGAGAGAGAGAGGGAGAAACTGTTGGGGGGAAAGAGGGAGAGACAGACAGGGAAGGGAAGAAAGTGAGAGGCAGTAGAACGGTCACCTCTGTTGATATGAATCCTGTAAAATAGCGACACGACTCGAGTCACCTCGCAGGAGGAATTCGGAAATGAAAGTTGGCCCTGAACCACATGAGAAGCAGGTATCAGGGAAAGGAAGGACACTGCGTCGTCAGAGAGCCAGGTGATAAGGAGCGTCAGATAAAGAGGGGGAGGGGGAGGGAGAGAGAGAGAGAGAGAGAGGGAGAGACAGAGGTTACAGACTCGGGAGGATTGTAGGTGCTGGAGGAGGTTACAGAGATAGGGAGGGGTGTAGGGGCTGGAGGAGGTTACAGAGATAGGGAGGGTGTAGGGGCTGGAGGAGGTTACAGAGATAGGGAGGGGTGTAGGGGCTGGAGGAGGTTACAGAGATAGGGAGGGGTGTAGGGGCTGGAGGAGGTTACAGAGATAGGGAGGGGGTGTAGGGGATGGAGGAAGTTGCAGGGATAGTGAGGTGTGTAGGGGTGGAGGCAGTTGCAGGGATAGGGAGGGGTGTAGGGGTGGAGGCAGTTGCAGGGATAGGGAGGGGTGTAGGGGTGGAGGCAGTTGCAGGGATAGGGAGGGGTGTAGGGGTGGAGGCAGTTGCAGGGATAGGGAGGGGTGTAGGGGTGGAGGCAGTTGCAGGGATAGGGAGGGCTGTAGGGGCTGGAGGAGGTTACAGAGATAGGGAGGGTTGTAGGGGCTGGAGGAGGTTACAGAGATAGGGAGGGGTGTAGGGGCTGGAGGAGGTTACAGAGATAGGGAGGGGTGTAGGGGATGGAGGAGGTTACAGAGGTAGGGAGGGGTGTAGGGGCTGGAGGAGGTTACAGAGGTAGGGAGGGGTGTAGGGGCTGGAGGAGGTTACAGAGATAGGGAGGGGTGTAGGGGCTGGAGGAGGTTACAGAGATAGGGAGGGGTGTAGAGGCTGGAGGAGGTTACAGAGATAGGGAGGGGGTAGGGGCTGGAGGAGGTTACAGAGATAGGGATGGTTGTACGAGCTGGAGGGGGGTTACAGTAATAGGGAGGGTTGTAGGGTGCTGGAGGAGGGTACAGAGATAGGGAGGGGTGTAGTGCTGGAGGAGGTCACAGAGATAGGGAGGGGGTGTCGGGGCTGGAGGAGGTTACAGAGATAGGGAGGTGTGTAGGTGCTGGAGGAGGTTAAGACATAGGGAGGGGTGTAGGGGCTGGAGGATGTTACAGAGATAGGGAGGGTTGTAGGGGCTGGAGGAGGTTACAGAGTTTGGGAGGGGTGTAGGGGCTGGAGGAGGTTACAGAGATAGGGAGGGGTGTAGGGGCTGGAGGAGGTTACAGAGATAGGGAGGCGTGTAGGGGCTGGATGAGGTTACATAGACAGGGAGGGGTGTAGGGGCTGGAGGAGGTTACAGAGATAGGGAGGGTTGTAGGGGCTGGAGGAGGTTACAGAGATAGGGAGGGTTGTACGAGCTGGAGGGGGGTTACAGTAATAGGGAGGGTTGTAGGTGCTGGAGGAGGTTACAGAGATAGGGAGGGTTGTAGGTGCTGGAGGAGGTTACAGAGATAGGGAGGGGTGTAGGGGCTGGAGGAGGTTACAGAGATAGGGAGGGGTGTAGGAGCTGGAGGAGGTTACAGAGACAGGAAGGGTTCTGGGGCTGGAGGGGGTTACAGAGATAGGGAGGAGTGCAGGGGCTGGAGGGGGTTACAGAGAAAGGGAGGGTTGTAGGGGCTGGAGGAGGTTACAGAGATAGGGAGGGCTGTAGGGGCTGGAGGAGGTTACAGAGATAGGGAGGGTTGTAGCGGCTGGAGGAGGTTACAGAGATAGGGAGGGGTGTAGGAACTGGAGGAGGTTACAGAGATAGGGAGGGTTGTAGCGGCTGGAGGAGGTTACAGAGATAGGGATGGGTGTAGGGGCTGGAGGAGGTTACAGAGATAGGGAGGGGTGTAGGGGCTGGAGGAGGTTACAGAGATAGGGAGGGCTGTAGGGGCTGGAGGAGGTTACAGGGATAGGGAGGGCTGTAGGGGCTGGAGGAAGTTACAGAGATAGGGAGGGGTGTAGGGGCTGGAGGGGGTTACAGAGATAGGGAGGGGTGTAGGGGCTGGAGGGGGTTACAGAGATAGGGAGGGGTGTAGGGGCTGGAGGGGGTTACAGAGATAGGGAGGGGTGTAGGGGCTGGAGGGGGTTACAGAGATAGGGAGGGGTGTAGGGGCTGGAGGAGGTTACAGAGATAGGGAGGGCTGTAGGGGCTGGAGGGGGTTACAGAGATAGGGAGGGGGTGTAGGGGCTGGAGGAGGTTACAGAGATAGGGAGGGGTGTAGGGGCTGGAGGAGGTTACAGAGATAGGAGGGGTGTACGGGCTGGAGGGGGTTACAGAGATAGGGAGGGCTGTAGGGGCTGGAGGAGGTTACAGAGATAGGGAGGGTTGTAGGGGCTGGAGGGGGTTACAGAGATAGGGAGGGGTGAAGGGGCTGGAGGAGGTTACAGAGATAGGGAGGGGTGTAGGGGCTGGAGGAAGTTGCAGGGATAGGGAGGGGTGTAGGGGCTGGAGGAAGTTGCAGGGATAGGGAGGGGTGTAGGGGTGGAGGAAGTTGCAGGGATAGGGAGGGGTGTAGGGGTGGAGGAAGTTGCAGGGATAGGGAGGGGTGTAGGGGTGGAGGAAGTTGCAGGGATAGGGAGGGGTGTAGGGGTGGAGGATGTTGCAGGGATAGGGAGGAGATGAGGACAATGGGAGGATTAGAAAACAATGATCAGAATTTCAATATTGAGTTGTTGCCGAGTCTGATCTAACCGAGGGATACGGAGACCGGGACTGTGCACGGTGCTCCGAGTGTGGTCTAACCGAGGGAAAAGGAGACCGGGACTGTGCACGGTGTTCCGAGTGTGGTCTAACCGAGGGATACGGAGACCGGGACTGTGCACGGTGCTCCGAGTGTGGTCTAACCGAGGGATACGGAGACCGGGACTGTGCACGGTGCTCCGAGTGTGGTCTAACCGAGGGATACGGAGACCGGGACTGTGCACGGTGCTCCGAGTGTGGTCTAACCGAGGGATAGGGAGACCGGGACTGTGCACGGTGCTCCGAGTGTGGTCTAACCGAGGGATACGGAGACCGGGACTGTGCACGGTGCTCCGAGTGTGGTCTAACCGAGGGATACGGAGACCGGGACTGTGCACGGTGCTCCGAGTGTGGTCTAACCGAGGGATACGGAGACCGGGACTGAGCACGGTGCTCCGAGTGTGGTCTAACCGAGGGATACGGAGACCGGGACTGTGCACGGTGCTCCGAGTGTGGTCTAACCGAGGGATACGGAGACCGGGACTGTGCACGGTGCTCCGAGTGTGGTCTAACCGAGGGATACGGAGACCGGGACTGTGCACGGTGCTCCGAGTGTGGTCTAACCGAGGGATACGGAGACCGGGACTGTGCACGGTGCTCCGAGTGTGGTCTAACCGAGGGATACGGAGACCGGGACTGTGCACGGTGCTCCGAGTGTGGTCTAACCGAGGGATACGGAGACCGGGACTGTGCACGGTGCTCCGAGTGTGGTCTAACCGAGGGATACGGAGACCGGGACTGTGCACGGTGCTCCGAGTGTGGTCTAACCGAGGGATACGGAGACCGGGACTGTGCACGGTGCTCCGAGTGTGGTCTAACCGAGGGATAGGGAGACCGGGACTGAGCACGGTGCTCCGAGTGTGGTCTAACCGAGGGATACGGAGACCGGGACTGTGCACAGTGCTCCGAGTGTGGTCTAACTGAGGGATATGGAGACCGGGACTGAGCACGGTGCTCCGAGTGTGGTCTAACCGAGGGATACGAAGACCGGAACTGTGCACGGTGCTCCGAGTGTGGTCTAACCGAGGGATACGGAGACCGGGACTGTGCACGGTGCTCCGAGCGTGGTCTAACCGAGGGATAGGGAGACCGGGACTGTGCAAAGTGCTCCGAGCGTGGTCTAACCGAGGGATACGGAGACCGGAACTGTGCATGGTGCTCCGAGTGTGGTCTAACCGAGGGATACGGAGTCCGGAACTGTGCACAGTGCTCCGAGTCTGACCTTAATTGCTTCTCTACTGATGGCCTCGCAATGCCTCGTATAGAGCAAGGAAACCAGTTTAACCGGTTTATCTGCATTCAGAGAGCAGCCAGCATGACTTGCTGTTATGTGAGAATCACTGGACATAAAGGAACGGACTCTGTTGGCATGTCCTTGGATCAGAGCACCTCCTCACCCCTCAGCCTTTCTACCCTCTTCCAACTCACTCAAAAAACTTCCAACACACCCCCTGATCGCTGACCCACACTGGCTCCCGGTCCGGCAACACCTCCATGTTCAAATTCTCATCCTCATTTTCAAATCCCTCCATGGCCCTAACAACCTCCCTATCTCTGTAACCTCCACCAGCCCCTACACCCCTCCCTATCTCTGTAACCTCCTCCAGCCCCAAAACCCCTCCCTATCTCTGTAACCTCCTCCAGTCCCTACACCCCTCCCTATCTCTGTAACCTCTACCAGCTCCTACACCCCTCCCTATCTCTGTAACCTCCTCCAGTCCCTACACACCTCCCTATCTCTGTAACCTCCTCCAGCCCCTACAACCCTCCCTATCTCTGTAACCTCCTCCAGCCCCTACAACCCTCCCTATCTCTGTAACCTCCTCCAGCCCCTACACCCCTCACTATCGCTGTAACATCCTCCAGCCCCTACACCACTCCCTATCTCTGTAACCTCCTCCAGCTCCTACACCCCTCCCTATCTCTGTAACCTCCTCCAGCCCCTACAACCCTCGCTATCTCTGTAACCTCCTCCAGCTCCTACACCCTTCCCTATCTCTGTAACCTCCTCCAGCCCCTACACCCCTCCCTATCTCTGTAACACCCTCCAGCCCCTACACCCCTCCCTATCTCTGTAACCTCCTCCAGCCCCTACACCACTCCCTATCTCTGTAACCTCCTCCAGCCCCGAAACCCCTCCCTATCTCTGTAACCTCCTCCAGCCCCTACACCCCTCCCTATCTCAGTAAACTCTTCCAGCGCCGAAACCCCTCCCTATCTCTGTAACCTCCTCCAGCCCCTACACCCCTCCCTAGCTCTGTAACCTCCTCCAGCTCCTACAACCTTCCCTATCTCTGTAACCTCCTCCAGCCCCTACAAACCTCCCTATCTCTGTAACCTCCTCCACACCTACACCCCTCCCTATCTCTGTAACCTCCTCCAGCTCCTACAACCTTCCCTATCTCTGTAACCTCCTCCAGCCCCAACACCCCTCCCTATCTCTGTAACCTCCTCCAGCCCCTACAAACCTCAGTATCTCTGTAACCTCCTCCACCGCTACACACCTCCCTACCTCTGTAACCTCCTCCAGCCCATACAACACTCCCTATCTCTGTAACCTCCACCAGCCCCTACAACCCTCCCTATCTCTATAACCTCCTCCAGCCCCTACACCCCTCCCTATCTCTGTAACCTCCACCAGCCCCTACACCCCTCCCTATCTCTGTAAACTCCTCCAGCCCCTACAGCCCTCCCTATCTCTGTAACCTCCTCCAGCCCCTACACACCTCCCTATCTCTGTAACCTCCTCCAGCCCCTACAACACTCCCAATCTCTGTAACCTCCTCCAGCCCCTACAACCCACCCTATCTCTGTAACCTCCTCCAGCCCCAACACACCTGCCTATCTCTGTATCCTCCTCCAGCCCCTTCACATCTATCTCTGTAACCTCCTCCAGACCCTACACCCCTCCCTATCTCTGTAAACACCTCCAGCCCCTACAACCCTCTCTATCTCTGTAACCTCCTCCAGCCCCTACAGCCCTCCCTATCTCTGTAACCTCCACCAGCCCCTACACCGCTCCCTATCTCTGTAACCTCCTCCAGCCCCTACACCCCTCCCTATCTCTGTAACCTCCTCCAGCCCCTACACACCTCCCTATCTCCGTAATCTTTTCCAGCCCCTACACCCCTCCCTATCTAAGTAACCTCCTCCAGCCCCTACACACCTACCTATCTCCGTAACCTTTTCCAGCCCCTAAAACCCTCCCTATCTCTGTAACCTCCTCCAGCCCCTACACCCCTCCCTATCTCTGTAACCTCCTCCAGCCCCTACACCTCTATCTCTGTAACCTCCTCCAGCCCCTACACCCCTCCCTATCTCTGTAACCTCCTCCGGTCCCTACACCCCTCCCTATCTTTGGAAGCTCCTCCAGCCCCTACACCCCTCCCTATCCCTGTAACCTCCTCCAGCCACTACAACCCTCCCTATCTCTGTAACATCCTCCAGCCCCTACACCCCTCCCTATCTCTGTAACCTCCTCCAGCCCCTACACCCCTCCCTATCTCTGTAACCTCCTCCAGCTCCTACAACCTTCCCTATCTCTGTAACCTCCTCCAGCCCCTACAAACCTCCCTATCTCTGTAACCTCCTCCACACCTACACCCCTCCCTATCTCTGTAACCTCCTCCAGCTCCTACAACCTTCCCTATCTCTGTAACCTCCTCCAGCCCCAACACCCCTCCCTATCTCTGTAACCTCCTCCAGCCCCTACAAACCTCAGTATCTCTGTAACCTCCTCCACCGCTACACACCTCCCTACCTCTGTAACCTCCTCCAGCCCATACAACACTCCCTATCTCTGTAACCTCCACCAGCCCCTACAACCCTCCCTATCTCTATAACCTCCTCCAGCCCCTACACCCCTCCCTATCTCTGTAACCTCCACCAGCCCCTACACCCCTCCCTATCACTGTAACCTCCTCCAGCCCCTACAGCCCTCCCTATCTCTGTAACCTCCTCCAGCCCCTACACACCTCCCTATCTCTGTAACCTCCTCCAGCCCCTACAACACTCCCAATCTCTGTAACCTCCTCCAGCCCCTACAACCCACCCTATCTCTGTAACCTCCTCCAGCCCCAACACACCTGCCTATCTCTGTATCCTCCTCCAGCCCCTTCACATCTATCTCTGTAACCTCCACCAGCCCCTACACCGCTCCCTATCTCTGTAACCTCCTCCAGCCCCTACACCCCTCCCTATCTCTGTAACCTCCTCCAGCCCCTACACCCCTCCCTATCTCTGTAACCTCCTCCAGCCCCTACACCCCTCCCTATCTCTGTAACCTCCTCCAGCCCCTACACCCCTCCCTATCTCTGTAACCTCCTCCAGCCCCTACACACCTCCCTATCTCCGTAACCTTTTCCAGCCCCTACACCCCTCCCTATCTAAGTAACCTCCTCCAGCCCCTACACACCTACCTATCTCCGTACCTTTTCCAGCCCCTAAAACCCTCCCTATCTCTGTAACCTCCTCCAGCCCCTACACCCCTCCCTATCTCTGTAACCTCCTCCAGCCCCTACACCTCTATCTCTGTAACCTCCTCCAGCCCCTACACCCCTCCCTATCTCTGTAACCTCCTCCGGTGCCTACACCCCTCCCTATCTTTGGAAGCTCCTCCAGCCCCTACACCCCTCCCTATCCCTGTAACCTCCTCCAGCCACTACAACCCTCCCTATCTCTGTAACATCCTCCAGCCCCTACAACCCTCCCTATCTCTGTAACCTCCTCCAGCCCCTACACCCCACCCCATCTCTGTAACCTCCTTCAGCCCCTACACCCCTCTCTATCTCTGTAACCTCCTCCAGCCCCTACACCCCTCCCTATCCCTGTAACCTCCTCCAGCCCCTACACCCCTCCCCATCTCTGTAACCTCCTCCAGCCCCTACACCCCTCCCTATCTCTGTAACCTCCTCCAGCCCCTACACCCCTCCCTATCTCTGTAACCTCCTACAGCCCCTACAACCCTCCCTATCTCTGTAACCTCCTCCAGCCCCGAAACCCCTCCCTATCTCTGTAACCTCCTCCAGCCCCGAAACCCCTCCCTATCTCTGTAACCTCCTCCAGCCCCTACAACCCACCCTATCTCTGTAACGTCCTCAAGCCCCTACACCCCTCCCTATCTCTGTAACCTCCTCCAGCCCCTACACTCCTCCCTATCTCGGTAACCTCCTCCAGCCCCTACACCCCTCCCTATCTCTGTAACCTCCTCCAGCCCCAACACCCCTCCCTATCTCTGTAACCTCCTCCAGCCCCTACACCCCTCCCTATCTCTGTAACCTCCTCCAGCCCCTACAACCCTCCCTATCTCTGTAACCTCCTCCAGCCCCACAACCCTCCCTATCTCTGTAACCTCCTCCAGCCCCTACACCCCTCACTATCTCTGTAACCTCCTCCAGCCCCTACACCCCTCCCTATCTCTGTCACCTCCTCCAGCACCTACAACCCTCCCAAACTCTGTTACCTCCTCCAGCCCCTACAAAACTCCCTACCTCTGTTACCTCCTCCAGCCCCTACAACCCTCCCTATCTCTGTAACCTCCTGCAGCCCCTACACCCCTCCCTATCTCTGTTACCTCCTCCAGCCCTTACACCCCTCCCTAACTCTGTAACCTCTTCCAGCCCCTACACCCCTCCCTAACTCTGTAACCTCTTCCAGCACCGAAACCCCTCCCTATCTCTGTAACCCCCTCCAGCCCCTACACCCCTCCCTATCTCTGTAACCTCCTCCAGCCCCTACACCCCTCCCTATCTCTGTAACCTCCTACAGCCCCTACAACCCTCCCTATCTCTGTAACCTCCTCCAGCCCCTACACCCCTCCCTATCTCTGTAACCTCCTCCAGCCCCAATAACCCTCCCTATCTCTGTAACCTCCTCCAGCCCCTACACCCCTCCCTATATCTGTAACCTCCTCCAGCCCCTACACCACTCCCTATTTCTGTAACCTCCTCCAGCCCCGAAACCACTCCCTATCTCTGTAACCTCCTCCAGCCCCTACAACCCACCCTATCTCTGTAACGTCCTCAAGCCCCTACACCCCTCCCTATCTCTGTAACCTCCTCCAGCCCTTACACTCCTCCCTATCTCGGTAACCTCCTCCAGCCCCTACACCCCTCCCTATCTCTGTAACCTCCTCCAGCCCCAACACCCCTCCCTATCGCTGTAACCTCCTCCAGCCCCTACACTGCTCCCTATCTCTGTAACCTCCTCCAGCCCCTACAACCCTCCCTATCTCTGTAACCTCCTCCAGCCCCACAACCCTCCCTATCTCTGTAACCTCCTCCAGCCCCTACACCCCTCCCTATCTCTGTAACCTCCTCCAGACCCTACACCCCTCCCTATCTCTGTAACTTCCTCCAGCCCCTACAACCCTCCCTATCTCTGTAACCTCCTCCAGCCCCACTACCCTCCCTATCTCTGTAACCTCCTCCAGCCCCTACACCCCTCACTATCTCTGTAACCTCCTCCAGCCCCTACACCCCTCCCTATCTCTGTCACTTCCTCCAGCACCTACAACCCTCCCTATCTCTGTAACCTCTTCCAGCCCCACTACCCTCCCTATCTCTGTAACCTCCTCCAGCCCCCTACACCCCTCCCGATCACTGTAACCTCCTCCAGCCCCTACACCCCTCCCTATCTCTGTAACCTCCTCCAGCACCTACACCCCTCCCTATCTCTGTAACCTCCTCCAGCCCTTACACCCTCCCTATCTCTGTAACCTCCTCCAGCCCCTACACCCCTCCCTTTCTCTGTAACCTGCTCCAACCCTACACCACTCCCTATCTCTGTAACCTACTCCAGCCCCTACACCCCTCCCTATATCTGTAACCTCCTCCAGCCCCTACAACCCTCCCTATCTCTGTAACCTCCTCCAGCCCCAACACCCCTCCCTATCTCTGTAATCTCCTCCAGCCGCTACACCCCTCCCTATCTCTGTAACCTCCTCCAGTCCCTACACCCCTCCCTATCTCTGTAACCTCCTCCAGCCCCTACACCCTTCCCTTCTCTGTAACCTCCTCCAGCCCCTACACCCCTCCCCATCTCTGTAACCTCCTTCAGCCCCTACACCCCTCCCTATCTCTGTAACCTCCTCCAGCCCCTACACCCCTCCCTATCCCTGTAACCTCCTCCAGCCCCTACACCCCTCCCCATCTCTGTAACCTCCTCCAGCCCCTACACCCCTCCCTATCTCTGTAACCTCCTCCAGCTCCTACACCCTTCCCTATCTCTGTAACCTCCTCCAGCCCAGAAACCCCTCCCTATCTCTGTGACCCCCTCCAGCCCCTACACCCCTCCCTATCTCTGTAACCTCCTCCAGCCCCTACACCCCTCCCTAACTCTGTAACCTCCTCCAGCCCCTACACCCCTCCCTATCTCTGTAAACTCCTCCATCCCCTACACCCCTCCCTATCTCTGTAACCTCCTCCAGCCCCTACACCCCTCCCTATCTCTGTAACCTCCTCCAGCCCCTACACCCCTCCCTATCTCTGTAACCACCTCCAGCCTCTACAACCCTCCCTATCTCTGTAACCTCCTCCAGCCCCAGAACCCTCCCTATCTCTGTAACCTCCTCCAGCCCCTACACCCCTCCCTATCTCTGTAACCTCCTCCAGCCCCTACACCCCTCCCTATCTCTGTCACCCCCTCCAGCACCAACAACCCTTCCAAACTCTGTTAACTCCTCCAGCCCCTACACCCCTCCCTATCTCTGTAACCTCCTCCAGCCCCTACACCCCTCCCTATCTCTGTAACCTCCTCCAGCACCTACACCCCTCCCTGTCTCTGTAACCTCCTCCAGCCCCTACACCCCTCCCTATCTCTGTAACCTCCTCCTGCCCCTACACCCCTCCCTATCTCTGTAACCTCCTCCAGCCCCTACACCCCTCCCTATCTCTGTAACCTCCTCCAGCCCCTACTCCCCTCCCCATCTCTGTAACCTCCTCCAGCCCCTACACCCCTCCCTATCTCTGTAACCTCCTCCAGCCCCTACACCCCTCCCTCTCTCTGTAACCTCCTCCAGCCCTTACACCCTCCCTATCTCTGTAACCTCCTCCAGCCCCTACACCCCTCCCTATCTCTGTAACCTCCTCCAGCCCCTACACCCCTCCCTTTCTCTGTAACCTCCTCCAGCCCCTACAACCCTCCCTATCTCTGTAACATCCTCCAGCCCCTACAACCCTCCCTATCTCTGTAACCTCCTCCAGCCCCTACAACCCTCCCTATCTCTGTAACCTCCTCCAGCCCCTACACCCCTCCCTATCTCTGTAACCTCCTCCAGGCCCTACACCCCTCCCTATCTCTGTAACCTCCTCCAGCCCTTACACCCTCCCTATCTCTGTAACCTCCTCCAGCCCCTACACCCCTCCCTATCTCTGTAACCTCCTCCAGCCCCTACACCCCTCACTTTCTCTGTAACCTCCTCCAGCCCTTACACCCTCCCTATCTCTGTAACCTCCTCCAGCCCCTACACCCCTCCCTATCTCTGTAACCTCCTCCAGCCCCTACACCCCTCCCTTTCTCTGTAACCTCCTCCAGCCCCTACACCCCTCCCTATCTCTGTAACCTCCTCCAGCCCCTTCACCCCTCCCTATCTCTGTATCCTCCTCCAGCCCCTACAACCCTCCCTATGTCTGTAACCACCTCCAGCCCCTACACCCCTCCCTATCTCTGTAACCTCCTCCAGCCCCTACAACCCTCCCTATGTCTGTAACCACCTCCAGCCCCTACAACCCTCCCTATCTCTGTAACCTGCTCCAGCCCCTTTGAGATCCCCACGCTCCTCTGATTCCGGCCTCTCGCGTGTTCCCCCGTCCCCCCACCCCCCGCCCCCCCCGACCCCCCTCCCCCGCACCACAACCACCGCTCGGCCCCCAACCCTCCCTCTCCCATCGCTCTGCCATTGGCGGCCGGGCCTTCTGACGCCTGGGCCCTAAGCTCTGGAATCCCTTCTGTAAAGCCTCCAGTCCGACTCACCTCCTCTTCTCGGACCCCCTAAAAATAAAACCGAACAAGTCTTCGCCCCCGCACGCCTCAGATCTCCGCAGGAGGTTTGGGAGAGGTTCAGATCCTTTTTGTTTGGAAACACGTGTGTGTGTGTGTGTGTGTGTGTGTGTGTGTGTGTGTGTGTGTGTGTGTGTGTGTGTGTGTGTGTGTGTGTGTGTGTGTGTGTGTGTGTGTGTGTGTGTGTGTGTGTGTGTGTGTGTGTGTGTGTGTGTGTGTGTGAAGCGGTGGACCACCCTGGCTGCTGGAACCAAAGGAGTAAGCTTCTCTGGCTCGGAATGAGGAGGCCGTGGGGCCGCAGGGAGTAGGGGCGGTGAATTCAATTGGGACATCCGAGGAGGTGGGAAGCGGCGAGAGGCGCGGAAGGGATTCGGTTCGAGGCAGGCCACGAGCCTAAACCCCTGGCGTTCCCTGCTGCAACCACCGAACCTTGCCGCTTGGGTGCCCGTGACGCCCGCGGAGCAAGGCCAGGCCTAGTCCAGCAGGCCCGGGCATCGGAACCGGCCCCTCGTCTCCGCCCAGGGGGCCGGCATTCCACAGTCGGCCTGATGGTTTGGTGTGGGTGGGGTCGGGGAGGGGGAAGGAGGGGTTGGTGATAGGCCCGATCCACCCCGGCGGGTGAAAATGCTTCGCTCGGCCGATATTTGGAAGGCCAATCGAGTCCTCGGCAATATTTAGGGAGCCTCATCCCGCAAGCGGGAGTTTTTGACCTGAAACGTAAAAACTTGTCCCATCTCACTGTGTATATTATATAATAACACACCGTGCGTTACTGGGTATAACACTGTGTATGTTATAAAATAACACACCGTGCGTTACTGGGTATAACGCTATGTATATTATATAATAACACACCGTGCGTTACTGGGTATAACACACTTTATATTATATAATAACACACCGTGCGTTACTGGGTATAACGCTGTGTATGTTATATAATAACACACCGTGCGTTACTGGGTATAACGCTGTGTATGTTATATAATAACACACCGTGCGTTACTGGGTATAACACTGTGTATGTTATATAATAACACACCGTGCGTTACTGGGTATAACGCTGTGTATATTATATAATAACACACCATGCGTTACTGGGTATAACACTGTGTATATTATATAATAACACCGTGCGTTACTGGGTAAAACGCTGTGTATATTATATAATAACACACCGTGCGTTACTGGGTATAACGCTGTGTATATTATGTAATAACACACCATGCATTACTGGGTATAACGCAGTGTATGTTATATAATCACACACCGGGCGTTACTGGGTATAACGCTGTGTATATTATATAATCACACACCGTGCGTTACTGGGTATAACACTGTGTATATTATATAATAACACACCGTGCGTTACTGGGTATAACACTGTGTATATTATATAATAACACACCGTGCGTTACTGGGTATAACGCAGTATATATTATATAATAACACACCGTGCGTTACTGGGTATAACGCTGTGTATATTATATAATAACACACCGTGCGTTACTGGGTATAACACTGTATATGTTATATAATAACACACCGTGCGTTACTGGGTATAACACACACCGTGCGTTGCTGGGTATAACGCTATGTATGTTATATAATCACACACCGTGCGTTACTGGGTATAACGCTGTGTACATTATATAATAACACACTGTGCGTTACTGGGTATAACGCTGTGTATATTATATAATAACACACCGTGCGTTACTGGGTATAACGCTGTATATATTATATAGTAACACACCGTGTGTTACTGGGTATAACGCTGTGTATGTTATATAATAACACACAGTGTGTTACTGGGTATAACGCTGTGTATGTTATATAATAACACATAGTGCGTTACTGGGTATAACGCTGAGTATATTATATAACAACACACCGTGCGTTACTGGGTATAACGCTGTGTATGTTATATAATAACACACCGTGCGTTACTGGGTATAACGCTGTGTATGTTATATAATAACACACCGTGCGTTACTGGGTATGACACTGTATATATTATATAATAACATACCGTGCGTTACTGGGTATAACGCTGTTTATGTTATATAATCACACACCGTGTGTTACTGGGTATAACGCTGTGTATGTTATATAATAACACACCGTGCGTTACTGGGTATAACCCTGAGTATATTATATAACAACACACCGTGCGTTACTGGGTATAACGCTGTGTATGTTATATAATAACACACCGTGCGTTACTGGGTATAACGCTGTGTATGTTATATAATAACACACCGTGCGTTACTGGGTATGACACTGTATATATTATATAATAACACACCGTGCGTTACTGTCTATGACACTGTATATATTATATAATAACACACCGTGAGTTACTGGGTATAACGCTGAGTATATTATATAATAACACACCGTGCGTTACTGGGTAAAACGCTGTGTATATTATATAATAACACACCGTGCGTTACTGGGTATAACGCTGTGTATATTATGTAATAACACACCATGCATTACTGGGTATAACGCAGTGTATGTTATATAATCACACACCGGGCGTTACTGGGTATAACGCTGTGTATATTATATAATCACACACCGTGCGTTACTGGGTATAACACTGTGTATATTATATAATAACACACCGTGCGTTACTGGGTATAACACTGTGTATATTATATAATAACACACCGTGCGTTACTGGGTATAACGCAGTATATATTATATAATAACACACCGTGCGTTACTGGGTATAACGCTGTGTATATTATATAATAACACACCGTGCGTTACTGGGTATAACACTGTATATGTTATATAATAACACACCGTGCGTTACTGGGTATAACACACACCGTGCGTTGCTGGGTATAACGCTATGTATGTTATATAATCACACACCGTGCGTTACTGGGTATAACGCTGTGTACATTATATAATAACACACTGTGCGTTACTGGGTATAACGCTGTGTATATTATATAATAACACACCGTGCGTTACTGGGTATAACGCTGTATATATTATATAGTAACACACCGTGTGTTACTGGGTATAACGCTGTGTATGTTATATAATAACACACAGTGTGTTACTGGGTATAACGCTGTGTATGTTATATAATAACACATAGTGCGTTACTGGGTATAACGCTGAGTATATTATATAACAACACACCGTGCGTTACTGGGTATAACGCTGTGTATGTTATATAATAACACACCGTGCGTTACTGGGTATAACGCTGTGTATGTTATATAATAACACACCGTGCGTTACTGGGTATGACACTGTATATATTATATAATAACATACCGTGCGTTACTGGGTATAACGCTGTTTATGTTATATAATCACACACCGTGTGTTACTGGGTATAACGCTGTGTATGTTATATAATAACACACCGTGCGTTACTGGGTATAACCCTGAGTATATTATATAACAACACACCGTGCGTTACTGGGTATAACGCTGTGTATGTTATATAATAACACACCGTGCGTTACTGGGTATAACGCTGTGTATGTTATATAATAACACACCGTGCGTTACTGGGTATGACACTGTATATATTATATAATAACACACCGTGCGTTACTGTCTATGACACTGTATATATTATATAATAACACACCGTGAGTTACTGGGTATAACGCTGAGTATATTATATAATAACACACCGTGCGTTACTGGGTATAACGCTGTGTATATTATATAATAACTGTGCGTTACTGGGTTTAACGCTGTGTATGTTATATAATAACACACCGTGCGTTACTGGGTATAACACTGTGTATGTTATATCATAACACACCGTGCGTTACTGGGTATAACACTGTGTATATTATATAATAACACACCGTGCGTTACTGGGTATAACGCTGTGTATATTATATAATAACACACCGTGCGTTACTGGGTTTAACGCTGTGTATGTTATATAATAACACACCGTGCGTTACTGGGTATAACACTGTGTATGTTATATCATAACACACCGTGCGTTACTGGGTATAACACTGTGTATATTATATAATAACACACCGTGCGTTACTGGGTATAACGCTGTGTATATTATATAATAACACACCGTGCGTTACTGGGTATAACACTGTATATATTATATAATAACACACCGTGCGTTACTGGGTATAATGCTGTGTATATTATATAATAACACACCGTGCGTTACTGGGTATAACGCTGTGCATGTTATATAATAACACACCGTGCGTTACTGGGTATAACGCTGTGTACATTATATAATAACCCACCGTGCGTTACTGGGTATAACGCTGTGTATGTTATATAATAACACACGGTGCGTTACTGGGTATAACGCTGTGTATATTATATAATAACACACCGTGCGTTACTGGGTATAACGCTGTGTATGTTATATAATAACACACCGTGCGTTACTGGGTACAACGCTGTGTATGTTATATAATAACACACCGTGCGTTACTGGGTATAACGCTGTGTATGTTATATAATAACACACCGTGCGTTACTGGGTATAACACAGTGTATGTTATATAATAACACACCGTGCGTTACTGGGTATAACGCTGTGTATGTTATATAATAACACACCGTGCGTTACTCTGTATAAAGCTGTGTCTATTATATAATAACACACTGTGCGTTACTGGGTATAACACTGTGTATATTATATAATAAAGCACCGTGCGTTACTGGGTATAACGCTGTGTATATTATATAATCACATACCGTGCGTTACTGGGTATAACGCTGTGTATATTATATAATCACACACCGTGCGTTACTGGGTATAACGCTGTGTATATTATATAATAACACACCGTGCGTTACTGGGTATAACGCTGTGTATATTATATAATCACATACCGTGCGTTACTGGGTATAACGCTGTGTATATTATATAATCACACACCGTGCGTTACTGGGTATAACGCTGTGTATATTATATAATAACACACCGTGCGTTACTGGGTATAACGCTGTGTATATTATATAATAACACTCCGTGCGTTACTGGGTATAACGCTGTGTATATTATATAATAACACACCGTGCGTTACTGGGTATAACGCTCTGTATATTATATAATAACACACCGTGTGTTACTGGGTATAACGCAGTGTATGTTATATAATCACACACCGTGCGTTACTGGGTATAACGCTGTGTATATTATATAATCACACACCGAGCGTTACTGGGTATAACGCTGTGTATATTATATAATAACACTCCGTGCGTTACTGGGTATAACGCAGTATATATTATATAATAACACACCGTGCATTACTGGGTATAACGCTGTGTATATTATATAATAACACACCGTGCGTTACTGGGTATAACACACACCGTGCGTTGCTGGGTATAACGCTATGTATTTTATATAATCACACACCGTGCGTTACTGGGTATAACGCTGTGTATATTATATAATAACACACCGTGCGTTACTGGGTATAACGCTGTGTATGTTATATAATATCACACCGTGCGTTACTGGGTATAACGCTGTGTATATTATATAATAACACACCGTGCGTTACTGGGTATAACGCTGTGTATATTATATAATAACACACCGTGCGTTACTGGGTATAACGCTGTATATATTATATAATAACACACCGTGCGTTACTGGGTATAACACACACCGTGCGTTGCTGGGTATAACGCTATGTATGTTATATAATAACACACCGTGCGTTACTGGGTATAACACAGTGTATGTTATATAATAACACACCGTGCGTTACTGGGTATAACGCTGTGTATGTTATATAATAACACACCGTGCGTTACTCTGTATAAAGCTGTGTCTATTATATAATAACACACTGTGCGTTACTGGGTATAACACTGTGTATATTATATAATAAAGCACCGTGCGTTACTGGGTATAACGCTCTGTATATTATATAATCACATACCGTGCGTTACTGGGTATAACGCTGTGTATATTATATAATCACACACCGTGCGTTACTGGGTATAACGCTGTGTATATTATATAATAACACACCGTGCGTTACTGGGTATAACGCTGTGTATATTATATAATAACACTCCGTGCGTTACTGGGTATAACGCTGTGTATATTATATAATAACACACCGTGCGTTACTGGGTATAACGCTGTGTATATTATATAATAACACACCGTGTGTTACTGGGTATAACGCAGTGTATGTTATATAATCACACACCGTGCGTTACTGGGTATAACGCTGTGTATATTATATAATCACAACCGTGCGTTACTGGGTATAACGCTGTGTATATTATATAATAACACTCCGTGCGTTACTGGGTATAACGCAGTATATATTATATAATAACACACCGTGCATTACTGGGTATAACGCTGTGCATATTATATAATAACACACCGTGCGTTACTGGGTATAACACACACTGTGCGTTGCTGGGTATAACGCTATGTATGTTATATAATCACACACCGTGCGTTACTGGGTATAACGCTGTGTATATTATATAATAACACACCGTGCGTTACTGGGTATAACGCTGTGTATATTATATAATAACACACCGTGCGTTACTGGGTATAACGCTGTGTACATTATATAATAACACACTGTGCGTTACTGGGTATAACGCTGTGTATATTATATAATAACACACCGTGCGTTACTGGGTATAACGCTGTATATATTATATAGTAACACACCGTGTGTTACTGGGTATAACGCTGTGTATGTTATATAATAACACACAGTGTGTTACTGGGTATAACGCTGTGTATGTTATATAATAACACATAGTGCGTTACTGGGTATAACGCTGAGTATATTATATAACAACACACCGTGCGTTACTGGGTATAACGCTGTGTATGTTATATAATAACACACCGTGCGTTACTGGGTATAACGCTGTGTATGTTATATAATAACACACCGTGCGTTACTGGGTATGACACTGTATATATTATATAATAACATACCGTGCGTTACTGGGTATAACGCTGTTTATGTTATATAATCACACACCGTGTGTTACTGGGTATAACGCTGTGTATGTTATATAATAACACACCGTGCGTTACTGGGTATAACCCTGAGTATATTATATAACAACACACCGTGCGTTACTGGGTATAACGCTGTGTATGTTATATAATAACACACCGTGCGTTACTGGGTATAACGCTGTGTATGTTATATAATAACACACCGTGCGTTACTGGGTATGACACTGTATATATTATATAATAACACACCGTGCGTTACTGTCTATGACACTGTATATATTATATAATAACACACCGTGAGTTACTGGGTATAACGCTGAGTATATTATATAATAACACACCGTGTGTTACTGGGTATAACGCTGTGTATATTATATAATAACTGTGCGTTACTGGGTTTAACGCTGTGTATGTTATATAATAACACACCGTGCGTTACTGGGTATAACACTGTGTATGTTATATCATAACACACCGTGCGTTACTGGGTATAACACTGTGTATATTATATAATAACACACCGTGCGTTACTGGGTATAACGCTGTGTATATTATATAATAACACACCGTGCGTTACTGGGTTTAACGCTGTGTATGTTATATAATAACACACCGTGCGTTACTGGGTATAACACTGTGTATGTTATATCATAACACACCGTGCGTTACTGGGTATAACACTGTGTATATTATATAATAACACACCGTGCGTTACTGGGTATAACGCTGTGTATATTATATAATAACACACCGTGCGTTACTGGGTATAACACTGTATATATTATATAATAACACACCGTGCGTTACTGGGTATAATGCTGTGTATATTATATAATAACACACCGTGCGTTACTGGGTATAACGCTGTGCATGTTATATAATAACACACCGTGCGTTACTGGGTATAACGCTGTGTACATTATATAATAACCCACCGTGCGTTACTGGGTATAACGCTGTGTATGTTATATAATAACACACGGTGCGTTACTGGGTATAACGCTGTGTATATTATATAATAACACACCGTGCGTTACTGGGTATAACGCTGTGTATGTTATATAATAACACACCGTGCGTTACTGGGTACAACGCTGTGTATGTTATATAATAACACACCGTGCGTTACTGGGTATAACGCTGTGTATGTTATATAATAACACACCGTGCGTTACTGGGTATAACACAGTGTATATTATATAATAACACACCGTGCGTTACTGGGTATAACGCTGTGTATATTATATAATAACACACCGTGCGTTACTGGGTATAACGCTGTATATATTATATAATAACACACCGTGCGTTACTGGGTATAACACACACCGTGCGTTGCTGGGTATAACGCTATGTATGTTATATAATAACACACCGTGCGTTACTGGGTATAACACAGTGTATGTTATATAATAACACACCGTGCGTTACTGGGTATAACGCTGTGTATGTTATATAATAACACACCGTGCGTTACTCTGTATAAAGCTGTGTCTATTATATAATAACACACTGTGCGTTACTGGGTATAACACTGTGTATATTATATAATAAAGCACCGTGCGTTACTGGGTATAACGCTGTGTATATTATATAATCACATACCGTGCGTTACTGGGTATAACGCTGTGTATATTATATAATCACACACCGTGCGTTACTGGGTATAACGCTGTGTATATTATATAATAACACACCGTGCGTTACTGGGTATAACGCTGTGTATATTATATAATAACACTCCGTGCGTTACTGGGTATAACGCTGTGTATATTATATAATAACACACCGTGCGTTACTGGGTATAACGCTGTGTATATTATATAATAACACACCGTGTGTTACTGGGTATAACGCAGTGTATGTTATATAATCACACACCGTGCGTTACTGGGTATAACGCTGTGTATATTATATAATCACAACCGTGCGTTACTGGGTATAACGCTGTGTATATTATATAATAACACTCCGTGCGTTACTGGGTATAACGCAGTATATATTATATAATAACACACCGTGCATTACTGGGTATAACGCTGTGCATATTATATAATAACACACCGTGCGTTACTGGGTATAACACACACTGTGCGTTGCTGGGTATAACGCTATGTATGTTATATAATCACACACCGTGCGTTACTGGGTATAACGCTGTGTATATTATATAATAACACACCGTGCGTTACTGGGTATAACGCTGTGTATATTATATAATAACACACCGTGCGTTACTGGGTATAACGCTGTGTACATTATATAATAACACACTGTGCGTTACTGGGTATAACGCTGTGTATATTATATAATAACACACCGTGCGTTACTGGGTATAACGCTGTATATATTACATAGTAACACACCGTGTGTTACTGGGTATAACGCTGTGTATGTTATATAATAACACACAGTGTGTTACTGGGTATAACGCTGTGTATGTTATATAATAACACATAGTGCGTTACTGGGTATAACGCTGAGTATATTATATAACAACACACCGTGCGTTACTGGGTATAACGCTGTGTATGTTATATAATAACACACCGTGCGTTACTGGGTATAACGCTGTGTATGTTATATAATAACACACCGTGCGTTACTGGGTATGACACTGTATATATTATATAATAACATACCGTGCGTTACTGGGTATAACGCTGTTTATGTTATATAATCACACACCGTGTGTTACTGGGTATAACGCTGTGTATGTTATATAATAACACACCGTGCGTTACTGGGTATAACCCTGAGTATATTATATAACAACACACCGTGCGTTACTGGGTATAACGCTGTGTATGTTATATAATAACACACCGTGCGTTACTGGGTATAACGCTGTGTATGTTATATAATAACACACCGTGCGTTACTGGGTATGACACTGTATATATTATATAATAACACACCGTGCGTTACTGTCTATGACACTGTATATATTATATAATAACACACCGTGAGTTACTGGGTATAACGCTGAGTATATTATATAATCACACACCGTGTGTTACTGGGTATAACGCTGTGTATATTATATAATAACTGTGCGTTACTGGGTTTAACGCTGTGTATGTTATATAATAACACACCGTGCGTTACTGGGTATAACACTGTGTATGTTATATCATAACACACCGTGCGTTACTGGGTATAACACTGTGTATATTATATAATAACACACCGTGCGTTACTGGGTATAACGCTGTGTATATTATATAATAACACACCGTGCGTTACTGGGTTTAACGCTGTGTATGTTATATAATAACACACCGTGCGTTACTGGGTATAACACTGTGTATGTTATATCATAACACACCGTGCGTTACTGGGTATAACACTGTGTATATTATATAATAACACACCGTGCGTTACTGGGTATAACGCTGTGTATATTATATAATAACACACCGTGCGTTACTGGGTATAACACTGTATATATTATATAATAACACACCGTGCGTTACTGGGTATAATGCTGTGTATATTATATAATAACACACCGTGCGTTACTGGGTATAACGCTGTGCATGTTATATAATAACACACCGTGCGTTACTGGGTATAACGCTGTGTACATTATATAATAACCCACCGTGCGTTACTGGGTATAACGCTGTGTATGTTATATAATAACACACGGTGCGTTACTGGGTATAACGCTGTGTATATTATATAATAACACACCGTGCGTTACTGGGTATAACGCTGTGTATGTTATATAATAACACACCGTGCGTTACTGGGTACAACGCTGTGTATGTTATATAATAACACACCGTGCGTTACTGGGTATAACGCTGTGTATGTTATATAATAACACACCGTGCGTTACTGGGTATAACACAGTGTATGTTATATAATAACACACCGTGCGTTACTGGGTATAACGCTGTGTATGTTATATAATAACACACCGTGCGTTACTCTGTATAAAGCTGTGTCTATTATATAATAACACACTGTGCGTTACTGGGTATAACACTGTGTATATTATATAATAAAGCACCGTGCGTTACTGGGTATAACGCTGTGTATATTATATAATCACATACCGTGCGTTACTGGGTATAAC
Source organism: Isurus oxyrinchus (assembly GCA_026770705.1). NCBI lineage: Eukaryota > Metazoa > Chordata > Chondrichthyes > Lamniformes > Lamnidae > Isurus > Isurus oxyrinchus. Next base: position 28,863 of record JANJGN010002072.1, read on the forward strand.
GCTGTGTATATTATATAATCACACACCGTGCGTTACTGGGTATAACGCTGTGTATATTATATAATAACACACCGTGCGTTACTGGGTATAACGCTGTGTATATTATATAATCACATACCGTGCGTTACTGGGTATAACGCTGTGTATATTATATAATCACACACCGTGCGTTACTGGGTATAACGCTGTGTATATTATATAATAACACACCGTGCGTTACTGGGTATAACGCTGTGTATATTATATAATAACACTCCGTGCGTTACTGGGTATAACGCTGTGTATATTATATAATAACACACCGTGCGTTACTGGGTATAACGCTCTGTATATTATATAATAACACACCGTGTGTTACTGGGTATAACGCAGTGTATGTTATATAATCACACACCGTGCGTTACTGGGTATAACGCTGTGTATATTATATAATCACACACCGAGCGTTACTGGGTATAACGCTGTGTATATTATATAATAACACTCCGTGCATTTACTGGGTATAACGCAGTATATATTATATAATAACACACCGTGCATTACTGGGTATAACGCTGTGTATATTATATAATAACACACCGTGCGTTACTGGGTATAACACACACCGTGCGTTGCTGGGTATAACGCTATGTATTTTATATAATCACACACCGTGCGTTACTGGGTATAACGCTGTGTATATTATATAATAACACACCGTGCGTTACTGGGTATAACGCTGTGTATATTATATAATAACACACCGTGCGTTACTGGGTATAACGCTGTATATATTATATAATAACACACCGTGCGTTACTGGGTATAACACACACCGTGCGTTGCTGGGTATAACGCTATGTATGTTATATAATAACACACCGTGCGTTACTGGGTATAACACAGTGTATGTTATATAATAACACACCGTGCGTTACTGGGTATAACGCTGTGTATGTTATATAATAACACACCGTGCGTTACTCTGTATAAAGCTGTGTCTATTATATAATAACACACTGTGCGTTACTGGGTATAACACTGTGTATATTATATAATAAAGCACCGTGCGTTACTGGGTATAACGCTGTGTATATTATATAATCACATACCGTGCGTTACTGGGTATAACGCTGTGTATATTATATAATCACACACCGTGCGTTACTGGGTATAACGCTGTGTATATTATATAATAACACACCGTGCGTTACTGGGTATAACGCTGTGTATATTATATAATAACACTCCGTGCGTTACTGGGTATAACGCTGTGTATATTATATAATAACACACCGTGCGTTACTGGGTATAACGCTGTGTATATTATATAATAACACACTGTGTGTTACTGGGTATAACGCAGTGTATGTTATATAATCACACACCGTGCGTTACTGGGTATAACGCTGTGTATATTATATAATCACAACCGTGCGTTACTGGGTATAACGCTGTGTATATTATATAATAACACTCCGTGCGTTACTGGGTATAACGCAGTATATATTATATAATAACACACCGTGCATTACTGGGTATAACGCTGTGCATATTATATAATAACACACCGTGCGTTACTGGGTATAACACACACTGTGCGTTGCTGGGTATAACGCTATGTATGTTATATAATCACACACCGTGCGTTACTGGGTATAACGCTGTGTATATTATATAATAACACACCGTGCGTTACTGGGTATAACGCTGTGTATATTATATAATAACACACCGTGCGTTACTGGGTATAACGCTGTATATATTATATAGTAACACACCGTGTGTTACTGGGTATAACGCTGTGTATGTTATATAATAACACACCGTGTGTTACTGGGTATAACGCTGTGTATGTTATAGAATAACACACCGTGCGTTACTGGGTATAACGCTGTGTATGTTATATAATAACACACCGTGCGTTACTGGGTATGACACTGTATATATTATATAATAACACACTGTGCGTTACTGGGTATAACGCTGTTTATGTTATATAATAACACACCGTGCGTTACTGGGTATAACGCTGTATATATTATATAATAACACACCGTGCCTTACTGGGTATAACGCTGTGTATGTTATATAATAACACACCGTGCGTTACTGGGTGTGACACTATATATTATATAATAACACACCGTGCGTTACTGGGTATAACGCTATGTATGTTATATAATCACAGGCCACATTGCTGGGTGTAATACTTCTGTAAGTGATATGGTTACGGTCAGTACATGTTATGAATTGCGATGGTAAACTTTTAAGTCTTTTCCATCATCATCAGATTGCGATATTTACGGGCTGAACTGTTTGATTTATTGCAGGTTGGCAGTGGGTCCAAGGACAGTACAGTGAGTAAATTCTTCATCAGACACTCCCTATTTCGTTTATTCCATTCCATTCATAAGTGAGCAAAGGACTTTGACAGCACATCATAAAGTGATGAATTTTTACTGCTGCTGTTTGAATCCAATGTTATTAGTCATGGTTCACAATGTTCACCTTTCAATATCATGTTGCACAAGAATAAACAGGGCATGGGGAACACCGAGGGAGCACCGCACTCTCATAGGGTCAGCACTAACGCACTGTGTCACCCGGTCCCAGAGGGGGAAAGGACTGTGTATCTAACGCACTGTGTCACCCGGTCCCAGAGGGGGAAAGGACTGTGTATCTAACGCAATGTGTCACCCGGTCCCAGAGGGGGAAAGGACTGTGTATCTAACGCACTGTGACACCCGGTCCCAGAGGGGGAAAGGACAGTGTATCTAACGCACTGTGACACCCGGTCCCAGAGGGGGAAAGGACAGTGTATCTAATGCACTGTGATACCCGGTCCCAGAGGGGGAAAGGACAGTGTATCTAACAGACTGTGTCACCCGGTCCCAGAGGGGGACAGGACAGTGTATCTAACGCACTGTGACACCTGGTCCCAGAGGGGGAAAGGACAGTGTATCTAACGCACTGTGACACCTGGTCCCAGAGGGGGATAGGACAGTGTATCCAGCGCACTGTGACACCCGGTCCCAGAGGGGGACAGGACAGTGTATCTAACGCACTGTGACACCTGGCCCCAGAGGGGGACAGGACAGTGTATCTAACGCACTGTGACACCCGGTCCCAGAGGGGGAAAAGACAGTGTATCTAACGCACTGTGACACCCGGTCCCAGAGGGGGAAGGGATAGTGTATCTAACGCACTGTGACACCCGGTCCCAGAGGGGGAAAGGACAGTGTATCTAACGCACTGTGACACCCGGTCCCAGAGGGGGAAAGGACAGTGTATCTAACGCACTGTGACACCCGGTCCCAGAGGGGGAAAGGACAGTGTATCTAACGCACTGTGACACCCGGTCCCAGAGGGAGAAAGGACAGAGTATCTAACGCACTGTGACACCCGGTCCCAGAGGGGGAAAGGACAGTGTATCTAATGCACTGTAACACCCGGTCCCAGAGGGGGAAAGGACAGTGTATGTAACGCACTGTAACACCCGGTCCCAGAGGGAGAAACGACAGAGTATCTAACGCACTGTGACACCCGGTCCCAGAGGGGGAAAGGACAGTGTATCTAACGCACTGTAACACCCGGTCCCAGAGGGGGAAAGGACAGTGTATCTAACGCACTGTAACACCCGGTCCCAGAGGGGGAAAGGACAGTGTATCTAACGCACTGTGACACCCGGTCCCAGAGGGGGAAACGACAGAGTATCTAACGCACTGTGACACCCGGTCCCAGAGGGGGAAAGGACAGTGTATCTAACGCACTGTGACACCCGGTCCCAGAGGGGGAAAGGACAGTGTATCTAACGCACTGTGACACCCGGTCCCAGAGGGGGAAAGGACAGTGTATCTACCGCACTGTGACACCCGGTCCCAGAGGGGGAAAGGACACAGACACTGGTCTCCGGTGATTTCAGGGTTCTGATCGCTGCGTGAATCTTGCAGGTTGTGGCCGTCCGGTAATCTCGAATCGAATTGTGGGTGGAAGGAATTCCGTAGCTGGGAGCTGGCCCTGGCAGGTCAGCATACACCAGGACGGCAGACACATTTGCGGTGGGAGCATCATCTCCAACAGCTGGGTCTTGACTGCCGCCCACTGTGTCTCAAAGTGAGTGAATTGTATCACCGACTCTGTTAAGTCTGTTCTTTATGGTACTGACGTGGGGACAGAGCTGTGGGGACAGTCAATAACTGCTCCTCCTGGGATCCTGGGGCGATGGTTAGATACTCTCTTGTTGGAGATGGTCATTGCCTGACACTTGTGTGGGTGTGAATGTTACTCACCACTTGTCAGCCCAACCTGGATATTGTCCGGGTCTTGCTGCATTTGGACAACCATCGCCCCTTGACATTCAATGCCATTACCATCACTGAATCTCCCACTATCAACATCCTGGGGGTCACCATTGACCAGAAACTGAACTGGACAAGCCATATAAATACTGTGGCTACAAGAGCAGGTCAGAGGCTGGGAATCCTGCGGAGAGTAACTCACCTCCTGACTCCCCAAAGCCTGTCCACCATCTACAAGGCACCAGTCAGGAGTGTGATGGGATACTCCCCACTTGCCTGGGTGAGTGCGGCTCCCACAACACTCAAGAAGCTCGACACCATCCAGGACAAAGCAGCCCCCCGCTCGATCGGCACCCCATCCACAAACATTCACTCCCTCCACCACCGACGCACAGTAGCAGCAGTGTGTGTACCATCTACAAGATGCACTGCAGCAACTCACCAAGGCTCCTTCGACAGCGCCGCCCAAACCCACGGCCTCTACCATCTAGAGGGACAAGGGCAGCAGACACATGGGGACGGTGTAGAGTGAGATTTACTCTGTATCTTACCCCGTGGTGTACCTGTCCTGGGAGTGTTTGATGGGGACAGTGTAGAGGGAGCTTTACTCTGTATCTAACCCCGTGCTGTACCTGTCCTGGGAGTGTTTGATGGGGACAGTGCAGAGGGAGATTTACTCTGTATAAGACCCCGTGCTGTACCTGTCCTGGGAGTGTTTGATGGGGACAGTGTAGAGGGAACTTTACTCTGTATCTAACCCCGTGCTGTACCTGCCCTGGGAGTGTTTAATGGGGTCAGTGTAGAGGGAGCTTTACTCTGTATCTAACCCCGTGCTGTACCTGCCCTGGGAGTGTTTAATGGGGTCAGTGTAGAGGGAGCTTTACTCTGTATCTAACCCCGTGCTGTACATGTCCTGGGAGTGTTTGATGGGGACAGTGTAGAGGGAACTTTACTCTGTATCTAACCCCGTGCTGTACCTGTCCTGGGAGTGTTTGATGGGGACAGTGTAGAGGGAGCTTTACTCTGTATCTAACCCCGTGCTGTACCTGTCCTGGGAGTGTTTGATGGGGACAGTGTAGAGGGAACTTTACTCTGTATCTAACCCCGTGCTGTACCTGCCCTGGGAGTGTTTAATGGGGTCAGTGTAGAGGGAGCTTTACTCTGTATCTAACCCCGTGCTATACCTGTCCTGGGAGTGTTTGATGGGGTCAGTGTAGAGGGAAATTTACTCTGTATCTCACCCTGTGCTGTACCTGTTCTGGGAATGCTTGATGGGGACAGTGTCGAGGGAGCTTTACTCTGTCTCTAACCCCGTGCTGTACCTGTCCTGGGAGTGTTTGATGGGGTCAGTGTAGAGGGAGCTTTACTCTGTATCTAACCCCGTGCTGTACCTGTTCTGGGAGTGTTTGATGGGGACGGTGTAGAGGGAGATTTACTCTGTATCTAACCCCGTGCTGTACCTGTCCTGGGAGTGTTTGATGGGGACAGTGTAGAGGGAGATTTACTCTGTATCTAACCCCGTGCTGTTCCTCTCCTGGGAGTATTTGATGGGGACAGTGCAGAGGGAGATTTACTCTGTATCTCACCCAGTGCTGTACCTGTCCTGGGAGTGTTTGATGGAGACAGTGTAGATGGAGCTTTACTCTGTATCTAACTCCGTGGGGCACCTATCCTGGGAGTGTTTGATGTGGACAGTGTATTGGGAGATTTACTCTGTATCTAACCCCGTGCTGTACCTGTCCTGGGAGTGTTTGATGGGGACAGTGTAGAGGGAGCTTTACTCTGTATCCAACCCCGTGCTGTACCTGTCCTGTGAGTGTTTGATGGGGACAGTGCAGAGGTAGATTTACTCTGTATCTAACCCCGTGCTGTACCTGTCCTGGGAGTGTTTGATGCGGTCAGTGTAGAGAGAGATTTACTCTGTATCTAACCCTTTGCTCTACATGTCCTGGGAGTGTTTGATGGGGACAGTGTAGTAGGAGCTTTACTCTGTATCTAACCCTGTCCTGTTTCTCTCCTGGGTGTGTTTGATGGGGACAGTGTAGAGGGAGCTTTACTCTGTATCTAACCCCGTGCTTTACCTGTCCTGGGAGTGTTTTATGGGGACAGTGTAGAGGGAGATTTACTCTGTATCTAACCCCATGCTCTACCTGTCCTCGGAGAGTTTGATGTGGACAGTGTAGAGGGAGATTTACTCTGTATCTAACCCCGTGTTGTGCCTGTCCTGGGAGTGTTCAATGGGGACAGTGTAGAGGGAAATTTACTCTGTATCTAACCCCGTGCTGTACCTGTCCTGGGAGTGTTTGATGCGGACAGTGTAGACGGAGATTTACTCTGTATCGAACCCCATGTTCTACCTGTCCTGGGAGTGTTTGATGGGGGCGGTGTAGAGGGAGCTTTACTCTGTATCAAACCCCGTGCAGTACGTGTCCTGGGATAGTTTGTTGGACACATTGTAGAGGGACATTTACTCTGTATCTAACCCCGTGCTGTTTCTCTCCTGGGAGTGTTTGATGGGGACATTGTAGAGGGAGCTTTACTCTGTATCTAACCCCGTGCTTTACCTGTCCTGGGAGTGTTTGATGGGGACAGTGTAGAGGGAGATTTACTCTGTATCTAACCCCGTGCTGTACCTGTCCTGAGAGTGTTTGATGGGGACGTTGTAGCTGCAGCTTTACTATGTATCTAACCCCGTGCTGTACCTGTCCTGGGTCTGTTTGATGGGGTCAGTGTAGAGGGAGATTTACTCTGTATCTAACCCCGTGCTGTACCTGTCCTGGGAGTGTTTGATGGGGACAGTGTAGAGGGAGCTTTACTCTGTATCTGACCCCGTGCTGTACCTGTCCTGCGAGTGTTTGATGGGGTCAGTGTAGAGGGAGCTTTACTCTGTATCTAACCCCGTGCTGTACCTGTCCTGGGAGTGTTTGATGGAGTCAGTGTAGAGAGAGATTTACTCTGTATCTAACCCTTTGCTGTACATGTCCTGGGAGTGTTTGATGGGGACAGTGTAGAGGGAGATTTACTCTGTATCTAACCCCGTGCAGTACCTGTCCTGGGAGTGTTTGATGGGGACAGTGTAGAGGGAGATTTACTCTGTATCTAACCCCGTGCTGTACCTGTCCTGGGAGTGTTTGATGGGGACAGTGTAGAGGGAGATTTACTCTGTATCTAACCCCGTGCTTTACCTGTCCTGGGAGTGTTTGATGGGGTTGTGGTAGAGTGAGCTTTACTCTGTATCTAACCCCGTGCTGTACCTGCCCTTGGACTGTTTGATGGGGGCAGTGTAGAGGGACCTTTACTCTGTATCTAACCCTGTGCTGTTCCTCTCCTGGGACTGTTTGATGGGGTCAGTGAAGAGGGAACCTTACTCTATATCTAACCCCGTGCTGTACCTGTCCTGGAAGTGTTTGATGGGGACGGGGTACAAGGAGCTTTACTCTGTATCTAACCCCATGCTGTACATGTCCTGGGAGTGTTTGATGGGGATAGTGTAGAGGGAGCTTTACTCTGTATCTAACCCCATGCTGTACGTGTCCTCAAAGTCTTTGATGCGGACGGTGTAGAGGGAGCTTTACTCTGTATCTAACCCCGTGCTGTACCTGTCCCTGGACTGTGTGATGGGGACAGTGCAGAGGGAGCTTTACTCTGTATCTAACCCCGTGCTGTACCTGTCCTGGGTGTGTTTGATGGGGACACTGTAGTGAGAGCTTTACTCTGTATCTGACCCCGTGCTGTACCTGTCCTGGGAGTGTTTGATGGGGACAGTGTAGAGAGAGATTTACTCTGTATCTAACCCCCTGCAGTACCTGTGCTGGGAGTGTTTGATGGGGACAGTTTAGAGGGAGATTTACTCTGTATCTAACCCCATGCTCTACCTGTCCTCGGAGAGTTAGATGTGGACAGTGTAGAGGGAGATTTACTCTGTATCTAACCCAGTGTTGTGCCTGTCCTGGGAGTGTTCAATGGGGACAGTGTAGAGGGAGATTTACTCTGTATCTAACCCCGTGCTGTACCTGTCCTGGGAGTGTTTGATGGGGACAGTGTAGAGGGAGATTTACTCTGTATCTTACCCCGTGCTGTACCTGTCCTGAGAGTGTTTGATGGGGACGTTGTAGCTGGAGCTTTACTAGGTATCTAACCTCGTGCGGTACCTGTCCCTGGACTGTTTGATGCGGACAGTGCAGAGGGAGCTTTACTCTGTATCTAACCCCGTGCTGTACCTGTCCTGGGTCTGTTTGATGGGGTCAGTGTAGAGGGAGATTTAATCTATATCTAACCCCGTGCTGTACCTGTCCTGGGTGTGTTTGATGGGGATAGTGTAGAGGGAGCTTTACTCTGTATCTAACCCCGTGCTCTACCTGTCCTGGGTCTGTTTGATGGGGTCAGTGTAGAGGGAGATTTACTCTATATCTAACCCCGTGCTGTACCTGTCCTGGGAGTGTTTGATGGGTACAGTGTAGAGGGAGCTTTACTCTGTATCAAACTCCGTGCTGCACCTATCCTGGTAGTGTTTGATGGGGACAGTGTATTGGGAGATTTACTCTGTATCTAACCCCGTGCTGTACCTGTCCTGGGAGTGTTTGATGGGGACAGTGTAGAGGGAGATTTACTCTGTATCTAACCCCGTGCTGTACCTGTCCTGGGAGTGTTTGATGGGGACAGTGTAGATGGAGCTTTACTCTGTATCTAACTCCGTGGGGCACCTATCCTGGGAGTGTTTGATGTGGACAGTGTATTGGGAGATTTACTCTGTATCTAACCCCCTGCTGTACCTGTCCTGGGAGTGTTTGATGGGGACAGTGTAGAGGGAGCTTTACTCTGTATCCAACCCCGTGTTGTACCGGTCCTGGGAGAGTTTGTTGGGGACAGTGTAGAGGGAGCTTTACTCTGTATCCAACCCCGTGCTGTACCTGTCTTGTGAGTGTTTGATGGAGACAGTGCAGAGGTAGATTTACTCTGTATCTAACCCCGTGCTGTACCTGTCCTGGGAGTATTTGATGCGGTCAGTGTAGAGAGAGATTTACTCTGTATCTAACCCTTTGCTCTACATGTCCTGGGAGTGTTTGATGGGGACAGTGTAGTAGGAGCTTTACTCTGTATGTAACCCCGTCCTGTTTCTCTCCTGGGTGTGTTTGATGGGGACAGTGTAGAGGGAGCTTTACTCTGTATCTAACCCCGTGCCATACCTGTCCTGGGAGTGTTTTATGGGGACAGTGTAGAGTGAGATTTACTCTGTATCTAACCCCATGCTCTACCTGTCCTCGGAGAGTTTGATGTGGACAGTGTAGAGGGAGATTTACTCTGTATCTAACCCCGTGTTGTGCCTGTCCTGGGAGTGTTCAATGGGGACAGTGTAGAGGGAAATTTACTCTGTATCTAACCCCGTGCTGTACCTGTCCTGGGAGTGTTTGATGCGGACAGTGTAGACGGAGATTTACTCTGTATCGAACCCCATGTTCTACCTGTCCTGGGAGTGTTTGATGGGGGCGATGTAGAGGGAGCTTTACTCTGTATCAAACCCCGTGCAGTACGTGTCCTGGGATAGTTTGTGGGACACATTGTAGAGGGACATTTACTCTGTATCTAACCCCGTGCTGTTTCTCTCCTGGGAGTGTTTGATGGGGACAGTGTAGAGGGAGCTTTACTCTGTATCTAACCCCGTGCTTTACCTGTCCTGGGAGTGTTTGATGGGGACAGTGTAGAGGGAGATTTACTCTGTATCTAACCCCGTGCTGTACATGTCCTGAGAGTGATTGATGGGGACGTTGTAGCTGGAGCTTTACTATGTATCTAACCCCGTGCTGTACCTGTCCCTGGACTGTTTGATGCGGACAGTGCAGAGGGAGCTTTACTCTGTATCTAACCCCGTGCTGTACCTGTCCTGGGAGTGTTTGATGGGGTCAGTGTAGAGGGAGCTTTACTCAGTATCTGACCCCGTGCTGTACCTGTCCTGGGAGTGTTTGATGGGGTCAGTGTAGAGGGAGCTTTACTCTGTATCTAACCCCGTGCTGTACCTGTCCTGGGAGTGTTTGATGGAGTCAGTGTAGAGGGAGCTTTACTCTGTATCTAACCCCGTGCTGTACCTGTCCTGTGAGTGTTTGATGGGGACACTGCAGAGGGAGATTTACTCTGTATCTAACCCCGTGCTGTACATGTCCTGGGAGTGTTTGATGCGGTCAGTGTAGAGAGAGATTTACTCTGTATCTAACCCTTTGCTGTACATGTCCTGGGAGTGTTTGATGGGGACAGTGTAGAGGGAGATTTACTCTTTACCTAACCCCGTGCAGTACCTGTCCTGGGAGTGTTTGATGGGGACAGTGTAGAGGGAGATTTACTCTGTATCTAACCCCGTGCTGTACCTGTCCCTGGACTGTTTGATGGGGACAGTGCAGAGGGAGCTTTACTCTGTATCTAACCCCATGCTGTACCTGTCCTGGGTGTGTTTGATGGGGACACTGTAGTGAGAGCTTTACTCTGTATCTGACCCCGTGCTGTACCTGTCCTGGGAGTGTTTGATGGGGACAGTGTAGAGAGAGATTTACTCTGTTTCTAACCCCCTGCAGTACCTGTGCTGGGAGTGTTTGATGGGGACAGTTTAGAGGGAGATTTACTCTGTATCTAACCCCATGCTCTACCTGTCCTCGGAGAGTTAGATGTGGACAGTGTAGAGGGAGATTTACTCTGTATCTAACCCAGTGTTGTGCCTGTCCTGGGAGTGTTCAATGGGGACAGTGTAGAGGGAGATTTACTCTGTATCTAACCCCGTGCTGTACATGTCCTGAGAGTGTTTGATGGGGACGTTGTAGCTGGAGCTTTACTATGTATCTAACCTCGTGCGGTACCTGTCCCTGGACTGTTTGATGCGGACAGTGCAGAGGGAGCTTTACTCTGTATCTAACCCCGTGCTGTACCTGTCCTGGGTCTGTTTGATGGGGTCAGTGTAGAGGGAGATTTACTCTATATCTAACCCCGTGCTGTACCTGTCCTGGGTGTGTTTGATGGGGATAGTGTAGAGGGAGCTTTACTCTGTATCTAACCCCGTGCTCTACCTGTCCTGGGTCTGTTTGATGGGGTCAGTGTAGAGGGAGATTTACTCTATATCTAACCCCGTGCTGTACCTGTCCTGGGAGTGTATGATGGGGACAGTGTAGAGGGAGCTTTACTCTGTATCAAACTCCGTGCTGCACCTATCCTGGTAGTGTTTGATGGGGACAGTGTATTGGGAGATTTACTCTGTATCTAACCCCGTGCTGTACCTGTCCTGGGAGTGTTTGATGGGGACAGTGTAGAGGGAGATTTACTCTGTATCTAACCCCGTGCTGTACCTGTCCTGGGAGTGTTTGATGGGGATAGTGTAGATGGAGCTTTACTCTGTATCTATCTCCGTGGGGCACCTATCCTGGGAGTGTTTGATGTGGACAGTGTATTGGGAGATTTACTCTGTATCTAACCCCGTGTTGTACCGGTCCTGGGAGAGTTTGTTGGGGACAGTGTAGAGGGATCTTTACTCTGTATCCAACCCCGTGTTGTACCGGTCCTGGGAGAGTTTGTTGGGGACAGTGTAGAGGGAGCTTTACTCTGTATCCAACCCCGTGCTGTACCCGTCTTGTGAGTGTTTGATGGAGACAGTGCAGAGGTAGATTTACTCTGTATCTAACCCCGTGCTGTACCTGTCCTGGGAGTATTTGATGCGGTCAGTGTAGAGAGAGATTTACTCTGTATCTAACCCTTTGCTCTACATGTCCTGGGAGTGTTTGGTGGGGACAGTGTAGTAGGAGCTTTACTCTGTATCTAACCCCGTCCTGTTTCTCTCCTGGGTGTGTTTGATGGGGACAGTGTAGAGGGAGCTTTACTCTGTATCTAACCCCGTGGCATACCTGTCCTGGGAGTGTTTTATGGGGACAGTGTAGAGTGAGATTTACTCTGTATCTAACCGCATGCTCTACCTGTCCTCGGAGAGTTTGATGTGGACAGTGTAGAGGGAGATTTACTCTGTATCTAACCCCGTGTTGTGCCTGTCCTGGGAGTGTTCAATGGGGACAGTGTAGAGGGAAATTTACTCTGTATCTAACCCCGTGCTGTACCTGTCCTGGGAGTGTTTGATGCGGACAGTGTAGACGGAGATTTACTCTGTATCGAACCCCATGTTCTACCTGTCCTGGGAGTGTTTGATGGGGGCGGTGTAGAGGGAGCTTTACTCTGTATCAAACCCCGTGCAGTACGTGTCCTGGGATAGTTTGTGGGACACATTGTAGAGGGACATTTACTCTGTATCTAACCCCGTGCTGTTTCTCTCCTGGGAGTGTTTGATGGGGACAGTGTAGAGGGAGCTTTACTCTGTATCTAACCCCGTGCTTTACCTGTCCTGGGAGTGTTTGATGGGGACAGTGTAGAGGGAGATTTACTCTGTATCTAACCCCGTGCTGTACATGTCCTGAGAGTGATTGATGGGGACGTTGTAGCTGGAGCTTTACTATGTATCTAACCCCGTGCTGTACCTGTCCCTGGACTGTTTGATGCGGACAGTGCAGAGGGAGCTTTACTCTGTATCTAACCCCGTGCTGTACCTGTCCTGGGTCTGTTTGATGGGGTCAGTATAGAGGGAGATTTACTCTGTATCTAACCCCGTGCTGTACCTGTCCTGGGAGTGTTTGATGTGGTCAGTCTAGAGGGAGCTTTACTCAGTATCTGACCCCGTGCTGTACCTGTCCTGGGAGTGTTTGATGGGGTCAGTGTAGAGGGAGCTTTACTCTGTATCTAACCCCGTGCTGTACCTGTCCTGGGAGTGTTTGATGGAGTCAGTGTAGAGGGAGCTTTACTCTGTATCTAACCCCGTGCTGTACCTGTCCTGTGAGTGTTTGATGGGGACACTGCAGAGGGAGATTTACTCTGTATCTAACCCCGTGCTGTACATGTCCTGGGAGTGTTTGATGCGGTCAGTGTAGAGAGAGATTTACTCTGTATCTAACCCTTTGCTGTACATGTCCTGGGAGTGTTTGATGGGGACAGTGTAGAGGGAGATTTACTCTGTATCTAACCCCGTGCTGTACCTGTCCTGGGAGTGTTTGATGGGGACAGTGTAGAGGGAGATTTACTCTGTATCTAACCCCGTGCTTTACCTGTCCTGGGAGTGTTTGATGGGGTTGTGGTAGAGTGAGCTTTACTCTGTATCTAACCCCGTGCTGTACCTGCCCTTGGACTGTTTGATGGGGGCAGTGTAGAGGGACCTTTACTCTGTATCTAACCCTGTGCTGTTTCTCTCCTGGGAATGTTTGATGGGGTCAGTGAAGAGGGAACCTTACTCTATATCTAACCCCGTGCTGTACCTGTCCTGGAAGTGTTTGATGAGGACGGTGTACAAGGAGCTTTACTCTGTATCTAACCCCATGCTGTACATGTCCTGGGAGTGTTTGATGGGGATAGTGTAGAGGGAGCTTTACTCTGTATCTAACCCCGTGCTTTACCTGTCCTGGGAGTGTTTGATGGCGACAGTGTAGAGGGAGATTTACTCTGTATCTAACCCCGTGCTGTAGCTGTCCTGGGAGTGTTTGATGGGGACAGTGTAGAGGGAGCCTTACTCTGTATCTAACCCCGTGCTTTACCTGTCCTGGGAGTATTTGATTGGGACACTGTAGAGGGAGCTTTACTCTGTATCTAACCCAATGCTGTACGTGTCCTCAAAGTCTTTGATGCGGACGGTGTAGAGGGAGCTTTACTCTGTATCTACCCCCGTGCTGCACCTGTCCCTGGACTGTTTGATGGGGACAGTGCAGAGGGAGCTTGACTCTGTATCTAACCCCGTGCTGTACCTGTCCTGGGTGTGTTTGATGGGGACACTGTAGTGAGAGCTTTACTCTGTATCTGACCCCGTGCTGTACCTGTCCTGGGAGTGTTTGATTGGTTTGTTGTAGAGTGAGATTTACTCTCTATCTAACCATGTGCTGTACCTGTCCTGGGTGTGTTTGGTGGGGACAGTGTAGAGGGAGTTTACTCTGTATCTAACCCCGTGCCATACCTGTCCTGGGAGTGTTTTATGGGGACAGTGTAGAGTGAGATTTACTCCGTATCTAACCCCATGCTCTACCTGTCCTCGGAGAGTTTGATGTGGACAGTGTAGAGGGAGATTTACTCTGTATCTAACCCCGTGTTGTGCCTGTCCTGGGAGTGTTCAATGGGGACAGTGTAGAGGGAAATTTACTCTGTATCTAACCCCGTGCTGTACCTGTCCTGGGAGTGTTTGATGCGGACAGTGTAGACGGAGATTTACTCTGTATCGAACCCCATGTTCTACCTGTCCTGGGAGTGTTTGATGGGGGCGGTGTAGAGGGAGCTTTACTCTGTATCAAACCCCGTGCAGTACGTGTCCTGGGATAGTTTGTGGGACACATTGTAGAGGGACATTTACTCTGTATCTAACCCCGTGCTGTTTCTCTCCTGGGAGTGTTTGATGGGGACAGTGTAGAGGGAGATTTACTCTGTATCTAACCCCGTGCTGTACATGTCCTGAGAGTGATTGATGGGGACGTTGTAGCTGGAGCTTTACTATGTATCTAACCCCGTGCTGTACCTGTCCCTGGACTGTTTGATGCGGACAGTGCAGAGGGAGCTTTACTCTGTATCTAACCCCGTGCTGTACCTGTCCTGGGTCTGTTTGATGGGGTCAGTGTAGAGGGAGATTTACTCTGTATCTAACCCCGTGCTGTACCTGTCCTGGGAGTGTTTGATGTGGTCAGTCTAGAGGGAGCTTTACTCTGTATCTGACCCCGTGCTGTACCTGTCCTGGGAGTGTTTGATGGGGTCAGTGTAGAGGGAGCTTTACTCTGTATCTAACCCCGTGCTGTACCTGTCCTGGGAGTGTTTGATGGAGTCAGTGTAGAGGGAGCTTTACTCTGTATCTAACCCCGTGCTGTACCTGTCCTGTGAGTGTTTGATGGGGACACTGCAGAGGGAGATTTACTCTGTATCTAACCCCGTGCTGTACATGTCCTGGGAGTGTTTGATGCGGTCAGTGTAGAGAGAGATTTACTCTGTATCTAACCCTTTGCTGTACATGTCCTGGGAGTGTTTGATGGGGACAGTGTAGAGGGAGATTTACTCTGTATCTAACCCCGTGCAGTACCTGTCCTGGGAGTGTTTGATGGGGACAGTGTAGAGGGAGATTTACTCTGTATCTAACCCCGTGCTGTACCTGTCCTGGGAGTGTTTGATGGGGACAGTGTAGAGGGAGATTTACTCTGTATCTAACCCCGTGCTGTACCTGTCCTGGGAGTGCTTGATGGGGACAGTGTAGAGGGAGATTTACTCTGTATCTAACCCCGTGCTTTACCTGTCCTGGGAGTGTTTGATGGGGTTGTGGTAGAGTGAGCTTTACTCTGTATCTAACCCCGTGCTGTACCTGCCCTTGGACTGTTTGATGGGGGCAGTGTAGAGGGACCTTTACTCTGTATCTAACCCTGTGCTGTTTCTCTCCTGGGAATGTTTGATGGGGTCAGTGAAGAGGGAACCTTACTCTATATCTAACCCCGTGCTGTACCTGTCCTGGAAGTGTTTGATGAGGACGGTGAACAAGGAGCTTTACTCTGTATCTAACCCCATGCTGTACATGTCCTGGGAGTGTTTGATGGGGATAGTGTAGAGGGAGCTTTACTCTGTATCTAACCCCGTGCTTTACCTGTCCTGGGAGTGTTTGATGGCGACAGTGTAGAGGGAGATTTACTCTGTATCTAACCCCGTGCTGTAGCTGTCCTGGGAGTGTTTGATGGGGACAGTGTAGAGGGAGCCTTACTCTGTATCTAACCCCGTGCTTTACCTGTCCTGGGAGTATTTGATTGGGACACTGTAGAGGGAGCTTTACTCTGTATCTAACCCCATGCTGTACGTGTCCTCAAAGTCTTTGATGCGGACGGTGTAGAGGGATCTTTACTCTGTATCTACCCCCGTGCTGCACCTGTCCCTGGACTGTTTGATGGGGACAGTGCAGAGGGAGCTTGACTCTGTATCTAACCCCGTGCTGTACCTGTCCTGGGTGTGTTTGATGGGGACACTGTAGTGAGAGCTTTACTCTGTATCTGACCCCGTGCTGTACCTGTCCTGGGAGTGTTTGATTGGTTTGTTGTAGAGTGAGATTTACTCTCTATCTAACCATGTGCTGTACCTGTCCTGGGTGTGTTTGGTGGGGACAGTGTAGAGGGAGATTTACTCTGTATCTAAAGCAGTGCTGCACCTGTCCTGGGAGTGTTTGATGGGGACAGTGTAGAGGGAGCTTTACTCTGTATCTAACCCCGTGCTGTACCTGACTTGGGAGTGTTTGATGGGGACAGTGCAGAGGGAGATTTAATCTGTATCTTAACCCTTGCTGTACCTCTCCTGGGAGTGTTTGACAGGAACATTGTAGAGGGAGCTTTACTCTGTATCTAAGCCCGTGCTGTACCTGTCCTGGGAGTGTTTGACAGGGACAGTGTAGAGGGAACTTTACTCTGTATCTAAGCCCATGCTGTACCTGTCCTGGGCATGATTGATCGGGACAGTGTAATGGGAGCTTTACTCTGTATCTAACCCCGTGCTATACCTGTCCTGGGAGTGTTTAATGCGGACACTGCAGAGGGATCTTTGCTCTGTATCTAACCCCGTGCTGTACCTGTCCTGGGAGTGTTTGATGGGGACAGTGCAGAGGGAGCTTTACTCTGTATCGAACCCCGTGCTGTACATGTCCTGGGAGTGTTTGATGCGGTCAGTGTAGAGAGAGATTTACTCTGTATCTAACCCTTTGCTGTACATGTCCTGGGAGTGTTTGATGGGGACAGTGTAGAGGGAGATTTACTCTGTATCTAACCCCGTGCTGTACCTGTCCTGGGAGTGTTTGATGGGGACAGCGTAGAGGGAGATTTACTCTGTATCTAACCCCGTGCTGTACCTGTCCTGGGAGTGTTTGATGGGGACAGTGTAGAGGGAGATTTACTCTGTATCTAACCCCGTGCTGTACCTGTCCTGGGAGTGTTTGATGGGGACAGTGTAGAGGGAGATTTACTCTGTATCTAAACCCGTGCTTTACCTGTCCTGGGAGTGTTTGATGGGGTTGTGGTAGAGTGAGCTTTACTCTGTATCTAACCCCGTGCTGTACCTGCCCTTGGACTGTTTGATGGGGGCAGTGTAGAGGGACCTTTACTCTGTATCTAACCCTGTGCTGTTTCTCTCCTGGGAATGTTTGATGGGGTCAGTGAAGAGGGAACCTTACTCTATATCTAACCCCGTGCTGTACCTGTCCTGGAAGTGTTTGATGGGGACGGTGTACAAGGAGCTTTACTCTGTATCTAACCCCATGCTGTACATGTCCTGGGAGTGTTTGATGGGGATAGTGTAGAGGGAGCTTTACTCTGTATCTAACCCCGTGCTTTACCTGTCCTGGGAGTGTTTGATGGGGACAGTGTAGAGGGAGATTTACTCTGTATCTAACCCCGTGCTGTAGCTGTCCTGGAAGTGTTTGATGGGGACAGTGTAGAGGGAGCCTTACTCTGTATCTAACCCCGTGCTTTACCTGTCCTGGGAGTATTTGATTGGGACACTGTAGAGGGAGCTTTACTCTGTATCTAACCCCATGCTGTACGTGTCCTCAAAGTCTTTGATGCGGACGGTGTAGAGGGAGCTTTACTCTGTATCTAACCCCGTGCTGTACCTGTCCCTGGACTGTTTGATGGGGACAGGGCAGAGGGAGCTTTACTCTGTATCTAACCCCGTGCTGTACCTGTCCTGGGTGTGTTTGATGGGGACACTGTAGTGAGAGCTTTACTCTGTATCTGACCCCGTGCTGTACCTGTCCTGGGAGTGTTTGATTGGTTTGTTGTAGAGTGAGATTTACTCTCTATCTAACCATGTGCTGTACCTGTCCTGGGTGTGTTTGGTGGGGACAGTGTAGAGGGAGATTTACTCTGTATCTAAAGCAGTGCTGCACCTGTCCTGGGAGTTTTTGATGGGGACAGTGTAGAGGGAGCTTTACTCTGTATCTAACCCCGTGCTGTACCTGACTTGGGAGTGTTTGATGGGGACAGTGCAGAGGGAGATTTAATCTGTATCTAAACCCTTGCTGTACCTCTCCTGGGAGTGTTTGACAGGAACATTGTAGAGGGAGCTTTACTCTGTATCTAAGCCCGTGCTGTACCTGTCCTGGGAGTGTTTGACAGGGACAGTGTAGAGGGAACTTTATTCTGTATCTAAGCCCATGCTGTACCTGTCCTGGGCATGATTGATCGGGACAGTGTAATGGGAGCTTTACTCTGTATCTAACCCCGTGCTATACCTGTCCTGGGAGTGTTTAATGCGGACACTGCAGAGGGATCTTTGCTCTGTATCTAACCCCGTGCTGTACCTGTCCTGGGAGTGTTTGATGGGGACAGTGCAGAGGGAGCTTTACTCTGTATCTAACCCCGTGCTGTACCTGTCCTGTGAGTGTTTGATGGGGACAGTGCAGAGGGAGATTTACTCTGTATCTAACCCCGTGCTTTACATGTCCTGGGAGTGTTTGATGCGGTCAGTGTAGAGAGAGATTTACTCTGTATCTAACCCCGTGCTGTACCTGTCCTGGGAGTGTTTGATGGGGACAGTGTAGAGGGAGATTTACTCTGTATCTAACCCCGTGCAGTACCTGTCCTGGGATTGTTTGATGGGGACAGTGTAGAGGGAGATTTACTCTGTATCTAACCCCGTGCAGTACCTGTCCTGGGAGTGTTTGATGGGGACAGTGTAGAGGGAGATTCACTCTGTATCTAACCCCGTGCTTTTCCTGCCCTTGGACTGTTTGATGGGGACAGTGTAGAGGGACCTTTACTCTGTATCTAACCCTATGCTGTTCCTCTCCTGGGAATGTTTGATGGGGTCAGTGAAGAGGGAACATTACTCTATATCTAACCCCGTGCTGTACCTGTCCTGGAAGTGTTTGATGGGGACGGTGTACAAGGAGCTTTACTCTGTATCTAACCCCATGCTGTACATGTCCTGGGAGTGTTTGATGGGGATAGTGTAGAGGGAGCTTTACTCTGTATCTAACCCCTTGCTTTACCTGTCCTGGGAGTGTTTGATGGGGACAGTGTAGAGGGAGATTTACTCTGTATCTAACCCCGTGCTTTACCTTTCCTGGGAGTATTTGATTGGGACACTGTAGAGGGAGCTTTACTCTGTATCTAACCCCATGCTGTACGTGTCCTCAAAGTCATTGATGCGGACGATGTAGAGGGAGCTTTACTCTGTATCTAACCCCGTGCTGTACCTGTCCCTGGACTGTTTGATGGGGACAGTGCAGAGGGAGCTTTACTCTGTATCTAACCCCGTGCTGTACCTGTCCTGGATGTGTTTGATGGGGACACTGTAGTGAGAGCTTTACTCTGTATCTGACCCCGTGCTGTACCTGTCCTGGGAGTGTTTGATTGGTTTGTTGTAGAGTGAGATTTACTCTCTATCTAACCATGTGCTGTACCTGTCCTGGGTGTGTTTGGTGGGGACAGTGTAGAGGGAGATTTACTCTGTATCTAAAGCAGTGCTGTACCTGTCCTGGGAGTGTTTGATGGGGACAGTGTAGAGGGAGCTTTACTCTGTATCTAACCCCATGCTGTACCTGACTTGGGAGTGTTTGATGGGGACAGTGCAGAGGGAGATTTAATCTGTATCTAAACCCTTGCTGTACCTCTCCTGGGAGTGTTTGACAGGAACATTGTAGAGGGAGCTTTACTCTGTATCTAAGCCCGTCCTGTACCTGTCCTGGGAGTGTTTGACAGGGACAGTGTAGAGGGAGCTTTACTCTGTATCTAAGCCCGTGCTGTACCTGTCCTGGGCATGATTGATCGGGACAGTGTAATGGGAGCTTTACTCTCTATCTAACCCCGTGCTATACCGGTCCTGGGAGTGTTTAATGCGGACACTGCAGAGGGATCTTTGCTCTGCATCTAAACCCGTGCTGTACCTGTCCTGTGAGTGTTTGATGGGGAGAGTGCAGAGGGAGATTTACTCTGTATCTAACCTCGTGCTGTACATGTCCTGGGAGTGTTTGATGCGGTCAGTGTAGAGAGAGATTTACTCTGTATCTAACCCTTTGCTGTACATGTCCTGGGAGTGTTTGATGGGGACAGTGTAGAGGGAGATTGACTCTGTATCTAACCCCGTGCAGTACCAGTCCTGGGAGTGTTTGATGGGGACAGTGTAGATGGAGATTTACTCTGTATCTAACCCCGTGCTGTAGCTGTCCTGGGTGTGTTTGATGGGGACAGTGTAGAGGGAGCATTAATCTGTATCTAACCCCGTGCTGTACCTGTCCTGGGAGTGTTTGATGGGGACAGTGTAGAGGGAGCTTTACTCTGTATCTAACCCCGTGCTGTACCTGTCCTGGAAGTGTTTGATGGGGACTGTGTACAAGGAGCTTTACTCTGTATATAACCCCATGCTGTACATGTCCTGGGAGTGTTTGATGGGGACAGTGTAGAGGGAGATTTACTCTGTATCTAACCCCGTGCTGTTTCTCTCCTGGGTGTGTTTGATGGGGACAGTGTAGAGGGAGATTTACTCTGTGTCTAACCCCGTGCTGTACCTGTCCTGGGAGTGTTTGGTGGGGACAGTGTAGAGGGAGCTTTACTCTGTATCTAACCCCGTGCTGTTTCTCTCCTGGGTGTGTTTGATGGGGACAGTGTAGAGGGAGATTTACTCTGTATCTAACCCCGTGCTGTACCTGTCCTGGGAGTGTTTGGTGGGGACAGTGTAGAGGGAGATATACTCTGTATCTAACCCCGTGCTGTACCTGTCCAGGGAGTGTTTGATGGGAACAGTGTAGAGGGAGCTTTACTCTGTATCTAACCCCGTGCTGTACCTGTCCTGGGAGTGTTTGATGGGGACAGTGTACAGGGAGATTTAATCTGTATCTAACCCCGTGCTTTACCTCTCCTGGGAATGTTTGACAGGGGCAGTGTAGAGGGAGATTTACTCTGTATCTAAGCCCGTGCTGTACATGTCCTGGGCATGATTGATCGGGACAGTGTAGTCGGAGCTTTACTCTGTATCTAACCCCGTGCTATACCTGTCCTGGACGTGTTTGATGGGGACGGTGTACAGGAAGCTTTACTCTGTATCTAACCCCATGCTGTACGTGTCCTGGGAGTGTTTGATGGGGAGAGTGTCGAGGGAGCTTTACACTGTATCTAACCCCGTGCTGTACCTGTCCTGTGAGTGTTTGATGGGGACAGTGTAGAGTATGATTTACTCTGTATCTAACCCCGTGCTGTACCTGTCCTGGGAGTGTTTGATGCGGTCAGTGTAGAGAGAGATTTACTCTGTATCTTACCCCGTGCTGTACCTGTCCTGGGAGTGTTTGATGGGGACAGTGTAGAGGGAGCTTTACTCTGTATCTAACCCCGTGCTTTACCTGTCCTGGGAGTGTTTGATGCGGACAGTGTAGAGGGAGCTTTACTCTGTATCTAACCCCGTGCTGTACCTGTCCTTGGACTGTTTGATGGGGGCAGTGTAGAGGGAGCTTTACTCTATATCTAACCCCGTGCTGTACCTGTCCTGGAAGTGTTTAATGGGGACGGTGTACAAGGAGCTTTAGTCTGTATCTAACCCCATGCTGTACATGTCCTGGGAGTGTTTGATGGGGACATTGTAGGGAGAGATTTACTCGTTATCAAACCCTATGCTGTACATTTCCTGAAAGAGTTTGATTGGGACGGTGTAGAGGGAGCTTTACTCTGTATCTAAACACGTGCTGTACCTGTCCTGGGATTGTTTGATGGGGACAGTGTAGAGTGAGCATAACTCTGTATCTAACCCCGTGCTGTACCTGTCCTGGGATTGTTTGATGGGGACAGTGTAGAAGGAGCTTTACTTTGTATGTTACCCCGTGCTGTACCTGTTCTGGGATTTTTTGATGGGGACGGTGTTGAGGGAGCTTTACTCTGTATCTAACCCCGTGCTGTACCTGTCCTGGGAGTGTTTGATGGGGACAGTGCAGAGGGAGCGTTACTCTGTATCTAAACCCGTGCTGTACCTGTCCTGGGAGTGTTTGATGGGGACAGTGTAGAGTGAGCATTACTCTGTATCTAAACCCGTGCTGTACCTGTCCTGGGAGTGTTTGATGGGGATAGTGCAGAGGGTGCTTTACTCTGTATCTAACCCCGTGCTGTACCTGTCCTGGGTGTGTTTGATGGGGACAGTGTAGAGGGAGCATTACTCTGTATCTATCCCCGTGCTGTACCTTTCCTGGGAGTGTTTGATGGGGATAGTGCAGAGGGTGCTTTACTCTGTATCTAACCCCGTGCTGTACCTGTCCTGGGAGTGTTTGATGGGGACGGTGTACAGGGAGATTTACTCTGTATCTAACCCCATGCTGTACATGTCCTGGGAGTGTTTGATGGGGACAGTGTAGAGGGAGCTTTACTCTGTATCCAACCCCGTGCTGTACCTGTCCTGTGAGTGTTTGATGGGGACAGTGCAGAGGGAGATTTACTCTGTATCTAACCCCGTTCTGTACCTGTCCTGGGAGTGTTTGATGGGGACAGTGTAGACGGAGATTTACTCTGTATCTAACCCTTTGCTGTACTTGTCCTGGGAGTGTTTGATGCGGTCAGTGTAGAGAGAGATTTACTCTGTATCTAACCCTTTGCTGTACATGTCCTGGGAGTGTTTGAAGGGGACAGTGTTGTGAGTGCTTTACTCTGTATCTGACCCCGTGCAGTATCTGTCCAGGGAGTGTTTGATGGGGTCAGTGTAGTGGGAGCTTTACTCTGTATCTCACCCTGTGCTGTACCTGTCCTGGGAGTGTTTGATGGGGACAGTGTAGAGGGAGATTTACGCTGTATCTTACCCCGTGCTGTACCTGTTCTGGGAATGCTTGATGGGGACAGTGTAGAGGGACCTTTACTCTGTCTCTAACCCCGTGCTGTTCCTCTCCTGGGAGTATTTGATGGGGACAGTGTGGATGGAGCTTTACTCTGTATCTAACTCCGTGGGGCACCTGTCCTGGGAGTGTTTGATGGGGACAGTGTAGAGGGAGCTTTACTCTGTATCTAACCCCGTGCCGTACCTGTCCTGGGAGTGTTTGATGGGGACAGTGTAGAGGGAGCTTTACTCTGTATCCAACCCCGTGCTGTACCTGTCCTGTGAGTGTTTGATGGGGACAGTGTAGAGGGAGCTTTACTCTATATCTAACCCCGTGCTGTACCTGTCCTGGAAGTGTTTAATGGGGACGGTGTACAAGGAGCTTTAGTCTGTATCTAACCCCATGCTGTACATGTCCTGGGAGTGTTTGATGGGGACATTGTAGGGAGAGATTTACTCGTTATCAAACCCTATGCTGTACATTTCCTGAAAGAGTTTGATTGGGACGGTGTAGAGGGAGCTTTACTCTGTATCTAAACACGTGCTGTACCTGTCCTGGGATTGTTTGATGGGGACAGTGTAGAGTGAGCATAACTCTGTATCTAACCCCGTGCTGTACCTGTCCTGGGATTGTTTGATGGGGACAGTGTAGAAGGAGCTTTACTTTGTATGTTACCCCGTGCTGTACCTGTTCTGGGATTTTTTGATGGGGACGGTGTTGAGGGAGCTTTACTCTGTATCTAACCCCGTGCTGTACCTGTCCTGGGAGTGTTTGATGGGGACAGTGCAGAGGGAGCGTTACTCTGTATCTAAACCCGTGCTGTACCTGTCCTGGGAGTGTTTGATGGGGACAGTGTAGAGTGAGCATTACTCTGTATCTAAACCCGTGCTGTACCTGTCCTGGGAGTGTTTGATGGGGATAGTGCAGAGGGTGCTTTACTCTGTATCTAACCCCGTGCTGTACCTGTCCTGGGTGTGTTTGATGGGGACAGTGTAGAGGGAGCATTACTCTGTATCTATCCCCGTGCTGTACCTTTCTGGGAGTGTTTGATGGGGATAGTGCAGAGGGTGCTTTACTCTGTATCTAACCCCGTGCTGTACCTGTCCTGGGAGTGTTTGATCGGGGACGGTGTACAGGGAGATTTACTCTGTATCTAACCCCATGCTGTACATGTCCTGGGAGTGTTTGATGGGGACAGTGTAGAGGGAGCTTTACTCTGTATCCAACCCCGTGCTGTACCTGTCCTGTGAGTGTTTGATGGGGACAGTGCAGAGGGAGATTTACTCTGTATCTAACCCCGTTCTGTACCTGTCCTGGAGTGTTTGATGGGGACAGTGTAGACGGAGATTTACTCTGTATCTAACCCTTTGCTGTACTTGTCCTGGGAGTGTTTGATGCGGTCAGTGTAGAGAGAGATTTACTCTGTATCTAACCCTTTGCTGTACATGTCCTGGGAGTGTTTGAAGGGGACAGTGTTGTGAGAGCTTTACTCTGTATCTGACCCCGTGCAGTATCTGTCCAGGGAGTGTTTGATGGGGTCAGTGTAGTGGGAGCTTTACTCTGTATCTCACCCTGTGCTGTACCTGTCCTGGGAGTGTTTGATGGGGACAGTGTAGAGGGAGATTTACGCTGTATCTTACCCCGTGCTGTACCTGTTCTGGGAATGCTTGATGGGGACAGTGTAGAGGGAGCTTTACTCTGTCTCTAACCCCCGTGCTGTTCCTCTCCTGGGAGTATTTGATGGGGACAGTGTGGATGGAGCTTTACTCTGTATCTAACTCCGTGGGGCACCTGTCCTGGGAGTGTTTGATGGGGACAGTGTAGAGGGAGCTTTACTCTGTATCTAACCCCGTGCCGTACCTGTCCTGGGAGTGTTTGATGGGGACAGTGTAGAGGGAGCTTTACTCTGTATCCAACCCCGTGCTGTACCTGTCCTGTGAGTGTTTGATGGGGACAGTGCAGAGGTAGATTTACTCTGTATCTAACCCCGTGCTGTACCTGTCCTGGGAGTATTTGATGCGGTCAGTGTAGAGAGAGATTTACTCTGTATCTAACCCTTTGCTCTACATGTCCTGGGAGTGTTTGATGGGGACAGTGTAGTAGGAGCTTTACTCTGTATCTAACCTCGTCCTGTTTCTCTCCTGGGTGTGTTTGATGGGGACAGTGTAGAGCGAGCTTTACTCTGTATCTAACCCCGTGCTTTACCTGTCCTGGGAGTGTTTTATGGGGACAGTGTAGAGGGAGATTTACTCTGTATCTAACCCCATGCTCTACCTGTCCTCAGAGAGTTTGATGTGGACAGTGTAGAGGGAGATTTACTCTGTATCTAGCCCCATGTTGTGCCTGTCCTGGGAGTGTTCAATGGGGACAGTGTAGAGGGAAATTTACTCTGTATCTAACCCCGTGCTGTACCTGTCCTGGGAGTGTTTGATGCGGGACAGTGTAGACGGAGATTTACTCTGTATCTAACCCCATGTTCTAGCTGTCCTGGGAGTGTTTGATGGGGGCGGTGTAGAGGGAGCTTTACTCTGTATCAAACCCCGTGCAGTACGTGTCCTGGGATAGTTTGTTGGACACATTGTAGAGGGACATTTACTCTGTATCTAACCCCGTGCTGTTTCTCTCCTGGGAGTGTTTGATGGGGACGGTGTAGAGGGAGCTTTACTCTGTATCTAACCCCGTGCTTTACCTGTCCTGGGAGTGTTTGATGGGGACAGTGTAGAGGGAGATTTACTCTGTATCTAACCCCGTGCTGTACATGTCCTGAGAGTGTTTGATGGGGACGTTGTAGCTGGAGCTTTACTATGTATATAACCCCGTGCTGTACATGTCCCTGGACTGTTTGATGCGGACAGTGCAGAGGGAGCTTTACTCTGTATCTAACCCTGTGCTGTACCTGTCCTGGGTCTGTTTGATGGGGTCAGTGTAGAGGGAGATTTACACTGTATCTAACCCCGTGCTGTACCTGTCCTGGGAGTGTTTGATGTGGTCAGTCTAGAGGGAGCTTTACTCTGTATCTGACCCCGTGCTGTACCTGTCCTGGGAGTGTTTGATGGGGTCAGTGTAGAGGGAGCTTTACTCTGTATCTAACACCGTGCTGTACCTATCCTGGGAGTGTTTGATGGAGTCAGTGTAGAGGGAGCTTTACTCTGTATCTAACCCCGTGCTGTACCTGTCCTGTGAGTGTTTGATGGGGACACTGCAGAGGGAGATTTACTCTGTATCTAACCCCGTGCTGTACATGTCCTGGGAGTGTTTGATGCGGTCAGTGTAGAGAGAGATTTACTCTGTATCTAACCCTTTGCTGTACCTGTCCTGGGAGTGTTTGATGGGGACAGTGTAGAGGGAGATTTACTCTGTATCTAACCCCGTGCAGTACCTGTCCTGGGAGTGTTTGATGGGGACAGTGTAGAGGGAGATTTACTCTGTATCTAACCCCGTGCAGTACCTGTCCTGGGAGTGTTTGATGGGGACAGTGTAGAGGGAGATTTACTCTGTATCTAACCCCGTGCTTTACCTGTCCTGGGAGTGTTTGATGGGGTTGTGGTAGAGTGAGCTTTCCTCTGTATCTAACCCCGTGCTGTACCTCCCCTTGGACTGTTTGATGGGGGCAGTGTAGAGGGACCTTTACTCTGTATCTAACCCCGTGCTGTACCTGTCCTGGGAATGTTTGAAGGGGTCAGTGTAGAGGGAGCTTTTCTCTGTATCTAACCCCGTGCTGTACCTGACTTGGGAGTGTTTGATGGGGACAGTGCAGAGGGAGATTTAATCTGTATCTAGACCCTTGCCATACCTCTCCTGGGAGTGTTTGACAGGAACATTGTAGAGGGAGCTTTACTCTGTATCTAAGCCCGTGCTGTACCTGTCCTGGGAGTGTTTGACAGGGACAGTGTAGAGGGAGCTTTACTCTGTATCTAAGCCCGTGCTGTACCTGTCCTGGGCATGATTGATCGGGACAGTGTAATGGGAGCTTTACTCTGTATCTAACCCCGTGCTATACCTGTCCTGGGAGTGTTTAATGCGGACACTGCAGAGGGATCTTTGCTCTGTATCTAACCCCGTGCTGTACCTGTCCTGGGAGTGTTTGATGGGGACAGTGTAGAGGGAGCTTTACTCTGTATCTAACCCCGTGCTGTACCTGTCCTGTGAGTGTTTGATGGGGACAGTGCAGAGGGAGATTTACTCTGTATCTAACCCCGTGCTGTTCATGTCCTGGGAGTGTTTGATGCGGTCAGTGTAGAGAGAGATTTACTCTGTATCTAACCCTTTGCTGTACATGTCCTGGGAGTGTTTGATGGGGACAGTGTAGAGGGAGATTTACTCTGTATCTAACCCCGTGCAGTACCTGTTCTGGGAGTGTTTGATGGGGACAGTGTAGAGGGAGATTTACTCTGTATCTAACCCCGTGCTGTACCTGTCCTGGGTGTGTTTGATGGGGACAGTGTAGAGGGAGCATTAATCTGTATCTAACCCCGTGCTGTACCTGTCCTGGGAGTGTTTGATGGGGATAGTGCAGAGGGTGATTTACTCTGTATCTAACCCCGTGCTGTACCTGTCCTGGGAGTGTTTGATGGGGACAGTGTAGAGGGAGCTTTACTCTGTATCTAACCACGTGCTGTACCTGTCCTGGAAGTGTTGGATGGGGACGGTGTATAGGGAGCTTTACTCTGTATCTAACCCCATGCTGTAAATGTCCTGGGAGTGTTTGATGGGGACAGTGTAGAGGGAGCTTTACTCTGTATCTAACTCCGTGCTGTACCTATTCTGGGAGTGTTTGATGGGGACAGTGTTTTGGGAGATTTACTCTGTATCTAACCCCGTGCTGTACATGTCCTGGGAGTGTTTGATGGGGTTGTGGTAGAGTGAGCTTTACTCTGTATCTAATCCCGTGCTGTTCCTGTCCTTGGACTGTTTGATGGGGGCAGTGTAGAGAGAGCTTTACTCTGTATCTAACCCCGTGCTGTACCTCTCCTTGGAATGTTTGATGGGGATAGTGAAGAGGGAGCTTTACTCTATATCTAACCCCGTGCTGTACCTGTCCTGGAAGTGTTTGATGGGGACGGTGTACAAGGAGCTTTACTCTGTATCTAACCCCATGCTGTACATGTCCTCGGAGTGTTTGATGGGGACAGTGTAGAGGGAGATTTACTCTCTATCTAACCCCGTGCTGTACCTGTCCTGGGAGTGTTTGATGGGGACAGTGTAGAGGGAGCTTTACTCTGTATCTAACCCCGTGCTGTTTCTCTCCTGGGTGTGTTTGATGGGGACAGTGTAGAGGGCACTTTACTCTGTATCTAACCCCGTGCTTTACCTGTCCTGGGAGTGTTTGATGCGGACAGTGCACAGGGAGATTTACTCTGTATCTAACGCCGTGCTCTACCTGTCCTGGGAGTGTTTGATGGGGGCGGTGTAGAGGGAGCTTTACTTTGTATCAAACCCCGTGCAGTACGTGTCCTGGGACAGTTTGTAGGGCACATTGTAGAGGGACATTTACTCTGTATCTAACCCCGTGCTGTACCTGTCCTGGGAGTGTTTGGTGGGGACAGTGTAGAGGGAGATATACTCTGTATCTAACCCCGTGCTGTACCTGTCCTGGGAGTGTTTGATGGGAACAGTGTAGAGGGAGATTTACTCTGTATCTAACCCCGTGCAGTACCTGTTCTGGGAGTGTTTGATGGGGACAGTGTAGAGGGAGATTTACTCTGTATCTAACCCCGTTCTGTAACTGTCCTGGGTGTGTTTGATGGGGACAGTGTAGAGGGAGCATTAATCTGTATCTAACCCCGTGCTGTACCTGTCCTGGGAGTGTTTGATGGGGATAGTGCAGAGGGTGATTTACTCTGTATCTAACCCCGTGCTGTACCTGTCCTGGGAGTGTTTGATGGGGACAGTGTAGAGGGAGCTTTACTCTGTATCTAACCACGTGCTGTACCTGTCCTGGAAGTGTTGGATGGGGACGGTGTATAGGGAGCTTTACTCTGTATCTAACCCCATGCTGTAAATGTCCTGGGAGTGTTTGATGGGGACAGTGTAGAGGGAGCTTTACTCTGTATCTAACTCCGTGCTGTACCTATTCTGGGAGTGTTTGATGGGGACAGTGTTTTGGGAGATTTACTCTGTATCTAACCCCGTGCTGTACCTGTCCTTGGACTGTTTGATGGGGCAGTGTAGAGAGAGCTTTACTCTGTATCTAACCCCGTGCTGTACCTGTCCTTGGACTGTTTGATGGGGGCAGTGTAGAGAGAGCTTTACTCTGTATCTAACCCCGTGCTGTACCTCTCCTTGGAATGTTTGATGGGGATAGTGAAGAGGGAGATTTACTCTATATCTAACCCCGTGCTGTACCTGTCCTGGAAGTGTTTGATGGGGACGGTGTACAAGGAGCTTTACTCTGTATCTAACCCCATGCTGTACATGTCCTCGGAGTGTTTGATGGGGACAGTGTAGAGGGAGATTTACTCTGTATCTAACCCCGTGCTGTACCTGTCCTGGGAGTGTTTGATGGGGACAGTGTAGAGGGAGCTTTACTCTGTATCTAACCCCGTGCTGTTTCTCTCCTGGGTGTGTTTGATGGGGACAGTGTAGAGGGCGCTTTACTCTGTATCTAACCCCGTGCTTTACCTGTCCTGGGAGTGTTTGATGTGGACAGTGTAGAGGGAGATTTACTCTGTATCTAACCCCGTGCTGGACCTGTCCTGGGAGTGTTTAATGGGGTCAGTGTAGAGGGAGATTTACTCTGTATCTAACTCCGTGCTGTACCTGACCTGGGAGTGTTTGATGCGGACAGTGCACAGGGAGATTTACTCTGTATCTAATGCCGTGCTTTACCTCTCCTGGGAATGTTTGACAGGGGCAGTGTAGAGGGAGATTTACTCTGTATCTAAGCCTGTGCTGTACATGTCCTCGGCATGATTGATCGGGACAGTGTAGTGGGAGCTTTACTCTGTATCTAACCCCGTGCTATACCTGTCCTGGACGTGTTTGATGGGGACGGTGTACAGGAAGCTTTACTCTGTATCTAACCCCATGCTGCACATGTCCTGGGAGTGTTTGATGGGGAGAGTGTAGTGGGAGCTTTACTCTGTATCTAAACCCGTGCTGTACCTGTCCTGGGAGTGTTTAATGCGGACACTGCAGAGGGATCTTTGCTCTGTATCTAACCCCGTGCTGTACCTGTCCTGGGAGTGTTTGATGGGGACAGTGTAGAGGGAGCTTTACTCTGTATCTAACCCCGTGCTGTACCTGTCCTGTGAGTGTTTGATGGGGACAGTGCAGAGAGAGCTTTACTCTGTATCTGACCCCATGCTGTACCGGTCCTGGGAGTGTTTGATTGGTTTGGTGTAGAGTGAGATTTACTCTGTATCTAACCATGTGCTGTACCTGTCCTGGGTGTGTTAGATGGGGTGAGTGTAGAGGGATCTTTACTCTGTATCTAACCCTGTGCTGTACCTCTCCTGTGAGTGTTTGATGGGGACATTGTAGCGAGAGATTTACTCGTTATCAAACCCTATGCTGTACATTTCCTGAAAGAGTTTGATGGGGACGGTGTAGAGGGAGCTTTACTCTGTATCTAAACACGTGCTGTACCTGTCCTGGGATTGTTTGATGGGGACAGTGTAGAGTGAGCATTACTCTGTATCTAACCCCATGCTGTACCTGTCCTGGGTGTGTTTGATGGGTCAGTGTAGAGGGAGCATTACTCTGTATCTAACCCCGTGCTGTACCTGTCCTGGGAGTGTTTGATGGTGACAGTTTAGAGGGAGCTTTACTCAGTATCTAACCCCGTGCTGTACCTGTCCTGGGTGTGTTTGATGGGGACAGTGTAGAGGGAGCTTTACTCTGTATCTTACCCCGTGCTGTACCTGTCCTGGGAGTTTTGATGGGGATAGTGCAGAGGGTGCTTTACTCTGTATCTATCCCCGTGCTGTACCTGTCCTGGGTGTGTTTGATGGGGACAGTGTAGGGGGAGATTTACTCGTTATCAAACCCCATGCTGTACCTTTCCTGAAAGAGTTTGATGGGGACGGTGTAGAGGGAGCTTTATTCTGAATCTAACCCCGTGCTGTACCTGTCCTGGGATTGTTTGATGGGGACAGTGTAGAAGGAGCTTTACTTTGTATGTTACCCCCGTGCTGTACCTGTTCTGGGATTTTTTGATGGGGACGGTGTTGAGGCAGCTTTACTCTGTATCTAACCCGGTGCTGTACCTGTCCTGGGAGTGTTTGATGGGGACAGTGCAGAGGGAGCTTTACTCTGTATCTTACCCCGTGCTGTACCTGTCCTGGGAGTGTTTGATGGGGACAGTGTAGAGTGAGCATTACTCTGTATCTAAACCCGTGCTGTACCTGTCCTGTGAGTGTTTGATGGGGACAGTGCAGAGGGAGATTTACTCTGTATCTAACCCCGTGCTGTACATGTCCTGGGAGTGTATGATGCGGTCAGCGTAGAGAGAGATTTACTCTGTATCTAACCCTTTGCTGAACATGTCCTGGGAGTGTTTGATGGGGACAGTGTAGAGGGAGATTTACTCTGTATCTAACCCCGTGCAGTACCTGTCCTGGGAGTGTTTGATGGGGACAGTGTAGAGGGAGATTTACTCTGTATCTAACCCCGTGCAGTACCTGTCCTGGGAGTGTTTGATGGGGACAGTGTAGAGGGAGATTTACTCTGTATCTAACCCCGTGCAGTACCTGTCCTGGGAGTGTTTGATGGGGACAGTGTAGAGGGAGATTTACTCTGTATCTAACCCCGTGCTGTACCTGTCCTGGGAGTGTTTGATGGGGACAGTGTAGAGGGAGATTCACTCTGTATCTAACCCCGTGCTTTACCTGTCCTGGGAGTGTTTGATGGGGTTGTGGTAGAGTGAGCTTTACTCTGTATCTAACCCCGTGCTGTACCTGCCCTTGGACTGTTTGATGGGGACAGTGTAGAGGGACCTTTACTCTGTATCTAACCCTGTGCTGTTCCTCTCCTGGGAATGTTTGATGGGGTCACTGAAGAGGGAACATTACTCTTTATCTAACCCCGTGCTGTACCTGTCCTGGAAGTGTTTGATGGGGACGGTGTACAACGAGCTTTACTCTGTATCTAACCCCATGCTGTACATGTCCTGGGAGTGTTTGATGGGGATAGTGTAGAGGGAGCTTTACTCTGTATCTAACCCCGTGCTTTACCTGTCCTGGGAGTGTTTGATGGGGACAGTGTAGAGGGAGATTTACTCTGTATCTAACCCCGTGCTTTACCTTTCCTGGGAGTATTTGATTGGGACACTGTAGAGGGAGCTTTACTCTGTATCTAACCCCATGCTGTACGTGTCCTCAAAGTCATTGATGCGGACGGTGTAGAGGGAGCTTTACTCTGTATCTAACCCCGTGCTGTAGCTGTCCCTGGACTGTTTGATGGGGACAGTGCAGAGGGAGCTTTACTCTGTATCTAACCCCGTGCTGTACCTGTCCTGGATGTGTTTGATGGGGACACTGTAGTGAGAGCTTTACTCTGTATCTGACCCCGTGCTGTACCTGTCCTGGGTGTGTTTGGTGGGGACAGTGTAGAGGGAGATTTACTCTGTATCTAAAGCAGTGCTGTACCTGTCCTGGGAGTGTTTGATGGGGACAGTGTAGAGGGAGCTTTACTCTGTATCTAACCCCGTGCTGTACCTGACTTGGGAGTGTTTGATGGGGACAGTGCAGAGGGAGATTTAATCTGTATCTAAACGCTTGCTGTACCTCTCCTGGGAGTGTTTGACAGGAACATTGTAGAGGGAGCTTTACTCTGTATCTAAGCCCGTCCTGTACCTGTCCTGGGAGTGTTTGACAGGGACAGTGTAGAGGGAGCTTTACTCTGTATCTAAGCCCGTGCTGTACCTGTCCTGGGAGTGTTTGATGGGGACAGTGTAGAGGGAGATTTACTCTCTATCTAACCCCGTGCTATACCTGTCCTGGGAGTGTTTAATGCGGACACTGCAGAGGGATCTTTGCTCTGCATCTAACCCCGTGCTGTACCTGTCCTGGGAGTGTTTGATGGGGACAGTGTAGAGGGAGCTTTACTCTGTATCTAACCCCGTGCTGTACCTGTCCTGTGAGTGTTTGATGGGGAGAGTGCAGAGGGAGATTTACTCTGTATCTAACCTCGTGCTGTACATGTCCTGGGAGTGTTTGATGCGGTCAGTGTATAGAGAGATTTACTCTGTATCTAACCCTTTGCTGTACATGTCCTGGGAGTGTTTGATGGGGACAGTGTAGAGGGAGATTTACTCTGTATCTAACCCCGTGCAGTACCTGTCCTGGGAGTGTTTGATGGGGACAGTGTAGAGGGAGATTTACTCTGTATCTAACCCCGTGCTGTACCTGTCCTGGGTGTGTTTGATGGGGACAGTGTAGAGGGAGCATTAATCTGTATCTAACCCCGTGCTGTACCTGTCCTGGGAGTGTTTGATGGGGACAGTGTAGAGGGAGCTTTACTCTGTATCTAACCCCGTGCTGTACCTGTCCTGGAAGTGTTTGATGGGGACGGTGTACAAGGAGCTTTACTCTGTATCTAACCCCATGCTGTACATGTCCTGGGAGTGTTTGATGGGGACAGTGTAGAGGGAGCTTTACTCTGTATCTAAGCCCGTGCTGTACCTGTCCTGGGCATGATTGATCGGGACAGTGTAGTGGGAGCTTTACTCTGTATCTAACCCCGTGCTATACCTGTCCTGGGAGTGTTTAATGCGGACACTGCAGAGGGATCTTTGCTCTGTATCTAACCCCGTGCTGTACCTGTCCTGGGAGTGTTTGATGGGGACAGTGTAGAGGGAGCTTTACTCTGTATCTAACCCCGTGCTGTACCTGTCCTGTGAGTGTTTGATGGGGACAGTGCGGAGAGAGCTTTACTCTGTATCTGACCCCATGCTGTACCGGTCCTGGGAGTGTTTGATTGGTTTGGTGTAGAGTGAGATTTACTCTGTATCTAACCATGTGCTGTTCCAGTCCTGGGTGTGTTAGATGGGGTGAGTGTAGAGGGAGCTTTACTCTGTATCTAACTCCGGGCTGTACCTATTCTGGGAGTGTTTGATGGGGACAGTGTTTTGGGAGATTTACTCTGTATCTAACCCCGTGCTGTACATGTCCTGGGAGTGTTTGATGGGGTTGTGGTAGAGTGAGCTTTACTCTGTATCTAACCCCGTGCTGTACCTGTCCTTGGACTGTTTGATGGGGGCAGTGTAGAGAGAGCTTTACTCTGTATCTAACCCCGTGCTGTACCTCTCCTTGGAATGTTTGATGGGGATAGTGAAGAGGGAGCTTTACTCTATATCTAACCCCGTGCTGTACCTGTCCTGGAAGTGTTTGATGGGGACGGTGTACAAGGAGCTTTACTCTGTATCTAACCCCATGCTGTACATGTCCTCGGAGTGTTTGATGGGGACAGTGTAGAGGGAGATTTACTCTGTATCTAACCCCGTGCTGTACCTGTCCTGGGAGTGTTTGATGGGGACAGTGTAGAGGGAGATTTACTCTGTATCTAACCCCGTGCTGTTTCTCTCCTGGGTGTGTTTGATGGGGACAGTGTAGAGGGCGCTTTACTCTGTATCTAACCCCGTGCTTTACCTGTCCTGGGAGTGTTTGATGTGGACAGTGTAGAGGGAGATTTACTCTGTATCTAACCCCGTGTTGTACCTGTCCTGGGAGTGTTTAATGGGGACAGTGTAGAGGGAGATTTACTCTGTATCTAACTCCGTGCTGTACCTGACCTGGGAGTGTTTGATGCGGACAGTGCACAGGGAGATTTACTCTGTATCTAACGCCGTGCTCTACCTGTCCTGGGAGTGTTTGATGGGGGCGGTGTAGAGGGAGCTTTACTTTTTATCAAACCCCGTGCAGTACGTGTCCTGGGACAGTTTGTAGGGCACATTGTAGAGGGACATTTACTCTGTATCTAACCCCGTGCTGTACCTGTCCTGGGAGTGTTTGGTGGGGACAGTGTAGAGGGAGATATACTCTGTATCTAACCCCGTGCTGTACCTGTCCTGGGAGTGTTTGATGGGGACAGTGTAGAGGGAGCTTTACTCTGTATCTAACCCCGTGCTGTACCTGTCCTGGGAGTGTTTAATGGGGACAGTGTAGAGGGAGCTTTACTCTGTATCTATCCCCGTGCTGTACCTGTCCTGGGAGTGTTTGATGGGGACGGTGTACAGGGAGATTTACTCTGTATCTATCCCCGTGCTGTACCTGTCCTGGGAGTGTTTGATGGGGACGGTGTACAGGGAGATTTACTCTGTATCTAACCCCATGCTGTACCTGTCCTGGGTGTGTTTGATGGGGACAGTGTAGAGGGAGCATTACTCTGTATCTAACCTCGTGCTGTACCTGTCCTGGGAGTGTTTGATGGGGACAGTGTAGAGGGAACTTTACTCTGTATCTAACCCCGTGCTGTACCTGTCCTGGGAGTGTTTGATGGGGACAGTGTAGAGGGAGCTTTACTCTGTATCTAACCCCGTGCTTTACCTGTCCTGGGAGTGTTTGATGGGGACAGTGTAGAGGGAGATTTACTCTGTATCTAACCCCGTGCTTTACCTTTCCTGGGAGTATTTGATTGGGACACTGTAGAGGGAGCTTTACTCTGTATCTAACCCCATGCTGTACGTGTCCTCAAAGTCATTGATGCGGACGGTGTAGAGGGAGCTTTACTCTGTATCTAACCCCGTGCTGTAGCTGTCCCTGGACTGTTTGATGGGGACAGTGCAGAGGGAGCTTTACTCTGTATCTAACCCCGTGCTGTACCTGTCCTGGATGTGTTTGATGGGGACACTGTAGTGAGAGCTTTACTCTGTATCTGACCCCGTGCTGTACCTGTCCTGGGTGTGTTTGGTGGGGACAGTGTAGAGGGAGATTTACTCTGTATCTAAAGCAGTGCTGTACCTGTCCTGGGAGTGTTTGATGGGGACAGTGTAGAGGGAGCTTTACTCTGTATCTAACCCCGTGCTGTACCTGACTTGGGAGTGTTTGATGGGGACAGTGCAGAGGGAGATTTAATCTGTATCTAAACGCTTGCTGTACCTCTCCTGGGAGTGTTTGACAGGAACATTGTAGAGGGAGCTTTACTCTGTATCTAAGCCCGTCCTGTACCTGTCCTGGGAGTGTTTGACAGGGACAGTGTAGAGGGAGCTTTACTCTGTATCTAAGCCCGTGCTGTACCTGTCCTGGGAGTGTTTGATGGGGACAGTGTAGAGGGAGATTTACTCTCTATCTAACCCCGTGCTATACCTGTCCTGGGAGTGTTTAATGCGGACACTGCAGAGGGATCTTTGCTCTGCATCTAACCCCGTGCTGTACCTGTCCTGGGAGTGTTTGATGGGGACAGTGTAGAGGGAGCTTTACTCTGTATCTAACCCCGTGCTGTACCTGTCCTGTGAGTGTTTGATGGGGAGAGTGCAGAGGGAGATTTACTCTGTATCTAACCTCGTGCTGTACATGTCCTGGGAGTGTTTGATGCGGTCAGTGTATAGAGAGATTTACTCTGTATCTAACCCTTTGCTGTACATGTCCTGGGAGTGTTTGATGGGGACAGTGTAGAGGGAGATTTACTCTGTATCTAACCCCGTGCAGTACCTGTCCTGGGAGTGTTTGATGGGGACAGTGTAGAGGGAGATTTACTCTGTATCTAACCCCGTGCTGTACCTGTCCTGGGTGTGTTTGATGGGGACAGTGTAGAGGGAGCATTAATCTGTATCTAACCCCGTGCTGTACCTGTCCTGGGAGTGTTTGATGGGGACAGTGTAGAGGGAGCTTTACTCTGTATCTAACCCCGTGCTGTACCTGTCCTGGAAGTGTTTGATGGGGACGGTGTACAAGGAGCTTTACTCTGTATCTAACCCCATGCTGTACATGTCCTGGGAGTGTTTGATGGGGACAGGGTAGAGGGAGCTTTACTCTGTATCTAAGCCCGTGCTGTACCTGTCCTGGGCATGATTGATCGGGACAGTGTAGTGGGAGCTTTACTCTGTATCTAACCCCGTGCTATACCTGTCCTGGGAGTGTTTAATGCGGACACTGCAGAGGGATCTTTGCTCTGTATCTAACCCCGTGCTGTACCTGTCCTGGGAGTGTTTGATGGGGACAGTGTAGAGGGAGCTTTACTCTGTATCTAACCCCGTGCTGTACCTGTCCTGTGAGTGTTTGATGGGGACAGTGCGGAGAGAGCTTTACTCTGTATCTGACCCCATGCTGTACCGGTCCTGGGAGTGTTTGATTGGTTTGGTGTAGAGTGAGATTTACTCTGTATCTAACCATGTGCTGTTCCAGTCCTGGGTGTGTTAGATGGGGTGAGTGTAGAGGGAGCTTTACTCTGTATCTAACTCCGGGCTGTACCTATTCTGGGAGTGTTTGATGGGGACAGTGTTTTGGGAGATTTACTCTGTATCTAACCCCGTGCTGTACATGTCCTGGGAGTGTTTGATGGGGTTGTGGTAGAGTGAGCTTTACTCTGTATCTAACCCCGTGCTGTACCTGTCCTTGGACTGTTTGATGGGGGCAGTGTAGAGAGAGCTTTACTCTGTATCTAACCCCGTGCTGTACCTCTCCTTGGAATGTTTGATGGGGATAGTGAAGAGGGAGCTTTACTCTATATCTAACCCCGTGCTGTACCTGTCCTGGAAGTGTTTGATGGGGACGGTGTACAAGGAGCTTTACTCTGTATCTAACCCCATGCTGTACATGTCCTCGGAGTGTTTGATGGGGACAGTGTAGAGGGAGATTTACTCTGTATCTAACCCTGTGCTGTACCTGTCCTGGGAGTGTTTGATGGGGACAGTGTAGAGGGAGATTTACTCTGTATCTAACCCCGTGCTGTTTCTCTCCTGGGTGTGTTTGATGGGGACAGTGTAGAGGGCGCTTTACTCTGTATCTAACCCCGTGCTTTACCTGTCCTGGGAGTGTTTGATGTGGACAGTGTAGAGGGAGATTTACTCTGTATCTAACCCCGTGTTGTACCTGTCCTGGGAGTGTTTAATGGGGACAGTGTAGAGGGAGATTTACTCTGTATCTAACTCCGTGCTGTACCTGACCTGGGAGTGTTTGATGCGGACAGTGCACAGGGAGATTTACTCTGTATCTAACGCCGTGCTCTACCTGTCCTGGGAGTGTTTGATGGGGGCGGTGTAGAGGGAGCTTTACTTTTTATCAAACCCCGTGCAGTACGTGTCCTGGGACAGTTTGTAGGGCACATTGTAGAGGGACATTTACTCTGTATCTAACCCCGTGCTGTACCTGTCCTGGGAGTGTTTGGTGGGGACAGTGTAGAGGGAGATATACTCTGTATCTAACCCCGTGCTGTACCTGTCCTGGGAGTGTTTGATGGGGACAGTGTAGAGGGAGCTTTACTCTGTATCTAACCCCGTGCTGTACCTGTCCTGGGAGTGTTTAATGGGGACAGTGTAGAGGGAGCTTTACTCTGTATCTATCCCCGTGCTGTACCTGTCCTGGGAGTGTTTGATGGGGACGGTGTACAGGGAGATTTACTCTGTATCTATCCCCGTGCTGTACCTGTCCTGGGAGTGTTTGATGGGGACGGTGTACAGGGAGATTTACTCTGTATCTAACCCCATGCTGTACCTGTCCTGGGTGTGTTTGATGGGGACAGTGTAGAGGGAGCATTACTCTGTATCTAACCTCGTGCTGTACCTGTCCTGGGAGTGTTTGATGGGGATAGTGCAGAGGGTGCTTTACTCAGTATCTAACCCCATGCTGTACCTGTCCTGGGTGTGTTTGATGGGGACAGTGTAGAGGGAGCTTTACTCTGTATCTAACCCCGTGCTGTACCTGTCCTGGGAGTGTTTGATGGGGACGGTGTACAGGGAGATTTACTCTGTATCTAACCCCATGCTGTGCATGTCCTGGGAGTGTTTGATGGAGACAGTGTAGAGGGAGATTTACTCTGTATCTAACCCTGTGCTGTACCTGTCCTGGGAGTGTTTGATGGGGACTGTGTAGAGGGGGATTTACTCTGTATCTAACTCCGTGCTGTACCTATCCTGGCAGTGTTTGATGGGGACAGTGTATTGGGAGATTTACTCTGTATCTAACCCCGTGCTGTACCTGTCCTGGGAGTGTTTGATGGGGTTGGTGTAGAGTGAGCTTTACTCTGTATCTAACCCCGTGCTGTACCTGTCCTGGGAGTGTTTGATGGGGACAGTGTTGAG
This sequence comes from Isurus oxyrinchus, assembly GCA_026770705.1. NCBI lineage: Eukaryota > Metazoa > Chordata > Chondrichthyes > Lamniformes > Lamnidae > Isurus > Isurus oxyrinchus. The sequence goes on from JANJGN010002072.1 coordinate 68,170, forward strand.
TGAGATTTACTCTGAATATAACGCCGTGCTGTACCAGTCCTGGGAGTGTTTGATGGGGACAGTGCAGAGGTAGCTTTACTGTGTATCTAACCCTGTGCTGTACCTGTCCTGGGAATGTTTCATTGCGTTGGTGTAGATGAACTTTACTCTGTATCTAACCATGTGCTGTACCTGTCCTGGGAATGTTTGATTTTGACAGTGTAAGGGTAGATTTACTCTTGATCTAACCCCGTGCTGTACCTGTCCTGCAAGTGTTTGATGGGGACGGTGTAGAGAGAGCTTTCCTCTGTATCTAATCCCGTGCTGTACCTGTCCTGGGAGTGATTGATGGGGACAGTGTAGAGGGAGATTTACTCTGCACCTTTCCCCGTGCTGTACCTGTCCTGGGAGTGTTTGCTGGGGACAGTGTAGAGGGAGATTTACTCTGTATCTAACCCCGTGCTGTACCTGTCCTGGGAGTGTTTTTTGGAGACAGTGTAGAGGGAGATTTACTCTGTATCTAACCCCGTGCTGTACCTGTCCTGGGAGTGATTAATGGGGACAGTGTAGAGGGAGCTTTACTCTGTATCTAACCCCGTGCTGTATCTATCCTGGGAGTGTTTGGGGGTCTGTGTAGAGGGAGATTTACTCCGTATCTATCCCCGTGCTGTACCTGTCCTGGGTGTGTCTGATGGGGACAGTGTAGAGGGAGATTTACTCTGTATCTAACCCCGTGCTGTACCTGTCCTGGGTGTGTTTGATGGGGACAGTGTAGAGGGAGCATTACTCTGTATCTAACCCCGTGCTGTACCAGTGCTGGGAGTGTTTGATGGGGACGTTGTAGCGGGAGATTTACTCTATAGCTAACCCCGAGCTGTACCTCTCCTGGGAGTTTTTCATAGGGACAGTGTAGATGGAGCTTTATTCATTATCTAACCCCGTGCTGTATCTATCATTGGAGTGTTTGATGGGGACAGTGTTGAGGGAGCTTTACTCTGTATCGAACCTCGTGCTGTACCTGTCCTGGGAGTGTAGGATGGGGACAGTGCAGATGTAGCTTTGCTCTGTATCTTACCCCGTGCTGTACCTGTCCTGGGTGTGTTTGATGGGGACACTGTAGAGAGAGCTTTACTCTGTATCTAACCCCGTGCTGTAACTGTCCTGGGCGTGTATGATCGGGATGGTGTTGAGGGAGTTTTACTCTGTATCTTACCCCGTGCTGTACCTGTCCTGGGAGTGTTTGATGGGGACGGTGTAGAGGGAGCTTTACTCTGTATCTAACCCCGTGCTATACCTGTCCTGGACGTGTTTGAAGGGGACGGTGTACAGGAAGCTTTACTCTGTATCTAACCCCGTGCTGTACCTGTCCTGGGAGTGTTTGATGGGGACAGTGTAGAGGGAGCATTACTCTGTATCTAACCCCATGCTGTACCTGTCCTGGGTGTGTTTGATGGGGACAGTGTAGAGGGAGCTTTACTCTGTATCTATCCCCGTGCTGTACCTGTCCTGGGAGTGTTTGATGGGGACGGTGTACAGGGAGATTTACTCTGTATCTAACCCCATGCTGTACCTGTCCTGGGTGTGTTTGATGGGGACAGTGTAGAGGGAGCATTACTCTGTATCTAACCTCGTGCTGTACCTGTCCTGGGAGTGTTTGATGGGGATAGTGCAGAGGGTGCTTTACTCAGTATCTAACCCCATGCTGTACCTGTCCTGGGTGTGTTTGATGGGGACAGTGTAGAGGGAGCTTTACTCTGTATCTAACCCCGTGCTGTACCTGTCCTGGGAGTGTTTGATGGGGACGGTGTACAGGGAGATTTACTCTGTATCTAACCCCATGCTGTGCATGTCCTGGGAGTGTTTGATGGAGACAGTGTAGAGGGAGATTTACTCTGTATCTAACCCTGTGCTGTACCTGTCCTGGGAGTGTTTGATGGGGACTGTGTAGAGGGGGATTTACTCTGTATCTAACTCCGTGCTGTACCTATCCTGGCAGTGTTTGAGGGGGACAGTGTATTGGGAGATTTACTCTGTATCTAACCCCGTGCTGTACCTGTCCTGGGATTGTTTGATGGGGTTGGTGTAGAGTGAGCTTTACTCTGTATCTAACCCCGTGCTGTACCTGTCCTGGGAGTGTTTGATGGGGACAGTGTTGAGTGAGATTTACTCTGAATATAACGCCGTGCTGTACCAGTCCTGGGAGTGTTTGATGGGGACAGTGCAGAGGTAGCTTTACTGTGTATCTAACCCTGTGCTGTACCTGTCCTGGGAATGTTTCATTGCGTTGGTGTAGATGAACTTTACTCTGTATCTAACCATGTGCTGTACCTGTCCTGGGAATGTTTGATTTTGACAGTGTAAGGGTAGATTTACTCTTGATCTAACCCCGTGCTGTACCTGTCCTGCAAGTGTTTGATGGGGACGGTGTAGAGAGAGCTTTCCTCTGTATCTAATCCCGTGCTGTATCTGTCCTGGGAGTGATTGATGGGGACAGTGTAGAGGGAGATTTACTCTGCACCTTTCCCCGTGCTGTACCTGTCCTGGGAGTGTTTGCTGGGGACAGTGTAGAGGGAGATTTACTCTGTATCTAACCCCGTGCTGTACCTGTCCTGGGAGCGTTTTTTGGAGACAGTGTAGAGGGAGATTTACTCTGTATCTAACCCCGTGCTGTACCTGTCCTGGGAGTGATTAATGGGGACAGTGTAGAGGGAGCTTTACTCTGTATCTAACCCCGTGCTGTATCTATCCTGGGAGTGTTTGCGGGTCTGTGTAGAGGGAGATTTACTCCGTATCTATCCCCGTGCTGTACCTGTCCTGGGTGTGTCTGATGGGGACAGTGTAGAGGGAGATTTACTCTGTATCTAACCCCGTGCTGTACCTGTCCTGGGTGTGTTTGATGGGGACAGTGTAGAGGGAGCATTACTCTGTATCTAACCCCGTGCTGTACCAGTGCTGGGAGTGTTTGATGGGGACGTTGTAGCGGGAGATTTACTCTATAGCTAACCCCGAGCTGTACCTCTCCTGGGAGTTTTTCATAGGGACAGTGTAGATGGAGCTTTATTCATTATCTAACCCCGTGCTGTATCTATCATTGGAGTGTTTGATGGGGACAGTGTTGAGGGAGCTTTACTCTGTATCGAACCTCGTGCTGTACCTGTCCTGGGAGTGTAGGATGGGGACAGTGCAGATGTAGCTTTACTCTGTATCTAACCCCGTGCTGTAACTGTCCTGGGCGTGTATGATCGGGATGGTGTTGAGGGAGTTTTACTCTGTATCTTACCCCGTGCTGTACCTGTCCTGGGAGTGTTTGATGGGGACGGTGTAGAGGGAGCTTTACTCTGTATCTAACCCCGTGCTGTACCTGTCCTGGGTGTGTTTGTTGGGGACACTGTAGAGAGAGATTTACACTGTATCTAACCCCGTGCTGTACCTGTCCTGGGAGTGTTTGATGGGGGCAGTGCAGAGGGAGCTTTACTGTGTATCTAACCCTGTGCTGTACCTGTCCTGGGAATGTTTCATTGCGTTGGTGTAGATGAACTTTACTCTGTATCTAACCATGTGCTGTACCTGTCCTGGGAAATTTTGATTTTGACAGTGTAAGGGTAGATTTACTCTTGATCTAACCCCGTGCTGTACCTGTCCTGCAAGTGTTTGATGGGGACGGTGTAGAGAGAGCTTTCCTCTGTATCTAATCCCGTGCTGTACCTGTCCTGGGAGTGATTGATGGGGACAGTGTAGAGGGAGATTTACTCTGCACCTTTCCCCGTGCTGTACCTGTCCTGGGAGTGCTTGCTGGGGACAGTGTAGAGGGAGATTTACTCTGTATCTAACCCCGTGCTGTACCTGTCCTGGGAGTGTTTTTTGGAGACAGTGTAGAGGGAGATTTACTCTGTATCTAACCCCGTGCTGTACCTGTCCTGGGAGTGATTAATGGGGACAGTGTAGAGGGAGCTTTACTCTGTATCTAACCCCGTGCTGTATCTATCCTGGGAGTGTTTGGGGGTCTGTGTAGAGGGAGATTTACTCCGTATCTATCCCCGTGCTGTACCTGTCCTGGGTGTGTTTGATGGGGACAGTGTAGAGGGAGATTTACTCTGTATCTAACCCCGTGCTGTACCTGTCCTGGGCGTGTTTGATGGGGTTGTTGTAGAGTGAGATTTACTCTGAATTATCCCCATGCTGTACCTTTCTTGGAAATGTTTGATGGGGACAGTGTAGAGGGAGCTTTACTCTGTATCTAACCCGGTGCTGTACCTGTCCTGGGAGTGTTTGATGGGGACAGTGTAGAGGGAGATTTACTCTGTATCTAACCCCGTGTTGTACCTGTCCTGGGAGTGTTTGATGGGGACAGTGTGGAGGGAGCTTTACTCTGCATCTAACCCGGTGCTGTACCTGTCCTAGGAGTGTTTGATGGGGAGAGTGTAGAGGGAGCTTTACTCTGTATCTAACCTCGTGCTGTACCTGTCCTGGTAGTGTTTGATGGGAAAGAATAGAGGGAGATTTACTCTGTATCTAACCGCGTGCTGTACCTGCCCTGGGAGTGTTTGATGGGGAAGTGTAGAGGGAGATTTACTTTGTATCTAACCCCGTGCTGTACATGTCGTGGGAGTGTTTGATGGGGACAGTGTACAGGGAGATTTACTCTGTATCTCACCCCGTGCTGTACCTGTCCTGGGAGTGTTTGATGGGGACACTGTAGAGGGAGCTTTACTCTGTATCTAACCCCGTGCTGTACCTGTCCTGGGAGTGTTTGATGGGGAAATGTAGAGGGAGCTTTACTCTGTATCTAACCCCGTGCTGTACCTGTCCTGGGAGTGTTTGATGGGGTTGGTGTAGAGTGAGCTTTTGTCTGTATCTAAAGCTGTGCTGTACCTCTCCTTGGAGTTTTTGTTGTGGATAGTGTAGAGTGAGATTTACTCTGTATCTAACCCCATGTTGTACCTTTCTTGGAAGTGTTTGATGGGGACGGTGTAGAGGGAGCTTTACTCTATATCTAACCCGGTGCTGTACCTGTCCTGGGAGTGTTTGATAGGGACAGTGTAGAGGGTGATTTACCCAGTGTCTAACACTGTGCTGTACCTGTCCTGGGAGTGTTTGATGGGTTTGGTGTAGAGTGAGCTTTACTCTGTATCTAACCCCATGCTGTACCTTTCCTGTAAGTGTTTGATTGGAACGGTGTAGAGGGAGATTTACTCTGTATCTAACCCCGTGCTGTCCCTGTCCTGGGAGTCTTTGTTACCGACAGTGTAGAGGGAGCTTTACTTTGTATCTAACCCCATGCTGTACCTGTCCTGGAACTGTTTGATGGGGACAGTGTAGAGTGAGATTTACTCCGATTCAAACGCCTTGCTGTACATGTCCTGGGAGTTTTTGATGGGGACAGTGTAGAGGGAGATTTACTCTGTATCTAACCCCATGCTGTACCTGTCCTGGGAGTGTAGGATGGGGACAGTGCAGATGTAGCTTTACTCTGTATCTAAACCTGTGCTGTACCTGTCCTGGGAGTGTTTGATGGGGACAGTGTAGAGGGAGATTTACTCTGTATCTAACCCCATGCTGTACCTGTCCTGGGAGTGTAGGATGGGGACAGTGCAGATGTAGCTTTACTCTGTATCTAAACCTGTGCTGTACCTGTCCTGGGAGTGTTTGATGGGGACAGTGTAGAGTGTGCTTTACTCTGTATCCTTACCGGTGCTGTACCTGTCCTGGGAGTGTTTGATGGGGACAGTGTAGAGGGAGATTTACTCTGTATCTAACCCCGTGCTGTACCTGTCCTGGGAGTGTTTGATGGGGACAGTGTAGAAGGAGCTTTACTCTGTATCTAACCCCGTGCTGCATCTATCTTGGGAGTGTTAGATGGGGACAGTGTAGAAGGAGCTTTACTGTGCAACTAACCCCATGCTGTACCTGTCCTGGGAGTGTTTGATGGGGATAGTGTAGAGGGAGCATTACTCTGTATCTAACCCCGTGCTGTACCTGTCCTTGGAGTGTTGGATGGGGACAGTGTAGAGGGAGATTTACTCTGTATCTAAACCCGTGCTATACCTGTCCTGGGAGTGTCTGAAGGACAGTGTAGAGTGAGATTTACTCTGTATCTAATCCCGTGCTGTACCTGTCCTGAGAGTGTTTAATGGGGACAGTGTAGAGTGAGATTTTCTCTGTATCTAACCCCGTGCTGTACGAGTCCTGGGAGTGGTCGATGGGGGCGGTGTAGAGGGAGCTTTACTCTGTATCTAACCCCGTGCTGTAACTGTCTTAGGAGTGTTTGATGGGGACTGTGTAGAGGGAGCTGTACTCTGTATCTCACCCCTGCTGTACCTGTCCTGGAAATGTTTGATGGGGACGTTATTGCGGGAGCTTTACTCTGTATCTAACCCCGTGCTGTACCTGTCCTGGGAGTGTTTGTTGCGGACAGTTTAGAGGGAGATGTACTCTGTATCTAACCCCGTGCTGTACCTGTCCTGGGAGTGTTTGATGGGGATTATGTAGAGGGAGCTTTACTCTGTATCTAACCCCGTGCTGTATCTGTCCTGGGAGTGTTTGAAGCACAGTGTAGAGTGAGATTTACTCTATATCTAACCCCGTGCTGTACCTGTCCTGGGAGTGTTTGATGGGGACGGTGTAGAGGGAGCTTTACTCTGTATCTAACACCGTGCTGTACCTGTCCTGGGAGTGTTTGATATGGACGGTGTAGAGGGACATTTACTCTGTATCTAACCCCGTGCTGTACCTGTTCTGGGAGTGTTTGATGGGGACAGTGTAGATGGAGATTTACTCTGTATCTAACATCGTTCTGTACCTGTCCTGCGAGTGTTTGATGGGGACATTGTAGAGGGAGCTTTACTCTGTATCTAACCCCGTGCTGTACCTGTCCTGGGAGTGTTTGATGGGGACAGTGTAGACGGAGATTTACCCTGTATCTAACCCCGTGCTGTACCTGTCCTGGGAGTGTTTGATGGGGACAGTGTAGAGGGAGATTTATTATGTATCTCACCCCGTGCTGTAGCTGTCCTGGGAGTGTTTGATGGGGACAGTGTAGAGGGAGATTTTTTCTGTATCTAACCCAATGTTGTACCTGTCCTGTGATTGTTTGATGGGGACAGTGTAGTGGGAGGTTTATTCTGTATCGAACCCCGTGCTGTTCCTGTCCTCGGAGTGTTTGATGGGGACAGTGTAGAGGGAACTTTACTCTTTATCTAACCCCGTGCTGTACCTGTCCTGGGAGTGTTTGAAGGGGACAGTGTAGAGGGAGCTTTACTCTGTATCTAACCCCGTGCTGTACCTGTCCTGGGAGTGTTTGATGGGGACGTTGTGGAGGGATATTTACTGTATCTCGAACCCCGTGCTGTGTCCAGTCCTGTGAGTGTTTGATGGGGGCACTGTGGAGGGAGTTTACGCTGTATCGAACCCCGTGCTGTACCTGTCCTGGGAGTGTTTGATGGGGACACTGTATAGGGACGTTTACTCTGTATCGAACATCATGCTGTACATGTCCTGGGAGTGTTTGATGTGGACAGTGTAGAGGGAGCTTTACTCTGTATCTAACCCCGTGCTGTACCTGTCCTGGGAGTGTTTGATGGGGACAGTGTAGAGGGAGATTCACTCTGTATCTAACCCCGTGCTGTACCTGTCCTGGGAGTGTTTGATGGGGACAGTGTAGAGGGAGATTTACTCTGTATCTGACCCCGTGCTGTACCTGTCCTGGGAGTGTTTGATGTGGACAGTGTAGAGGGAGATTTACTCTGTATCTAACCCCGTGCTGTACCTGTCCTGGGAGTGTTTGATGGGGACAGTGTAGAGGGAGACTTACTCTGTATCTAACCCCGTGCTGTACCTGTCCTGGGAGTGTTTGATGGAGACAGTGTACAGGGAGATTTACTCTGTATATAACCCCGTGCTGTACCTGTCGTGGGAGTGTTTGATGGGGACACAGTAGAGGGAGCTTTACTCTGTATCTAACCCCGTGCTGTACCTGTCCTGGGAGTGTTTGATGGGGAAATGTAGAGGGAGCTTTACTCTGTATCTAACCCCGTGCTGTACCTGTCCTGGGAGTGTTTGATGGAGACAGTGTACAGGGAGATTTACTCTGTATATAACCCCGTGCTGTACCTGTCCTGGGAGTGTTTGATGGGGACGGTGTAGAGGGAGCTTTACTCTGTATCTAACCCCGTGCTGTACCTGTCCTGGGAGTGTTTGATGGGATTGGTGTAGAGTGTGCTTTTGTCTGTATCTAAAGCTCTGCTGTAGCTGTCCTTGGAGTTTTTGTTGTGGTTAGTTTAGAGTGAGATTTACTCTGTATCTGACCCCGTGCTGTACCTGTCCTGGGAGTGTTTGATGTGGACAGTGTAGAGGGAGATTTACTCTGTATCTAACCCCGTGCTGTACCTGTCCTGGGAGTGTTTGATGGGGACAGTGTAGAGGGAGATTTACTCTGTATCTAACCCCGTGCTGTACCTGTCCTGGGAGTGTTTGATGGAGACAGTGTACAGGGAGATTTACTCTGTATATAACCCCGTGCTGTACCTGTCGTGGGAGTGTTTGATGGGGACACAGTAGAGGGAGCTTTACTCTGTATCGAACCCCATGCTGTACCTGTCCTGGGAGTGTAGGATGGGGACAGTGCAGATGTAGCTTTACTCTATATCTAACCCCGTGCTGTACCTGTCCTGGGAGTGTATGATCGGGATGGTGTAGAGGGAGCTTTACTCTGTATCTAAACCTGTGCTGTACCTGTCCTGGGAGTGTTTGATGGGGACAGTGTAGAGGGTGCTTTACTCTGTATCTTAACCCGTGCTGTACCTATCCTGGGAGTGTTTGATGGGGACAGTGTAGAAGGAGCTTTACTGTGCAACTAACCCCATGCTGTACCTGTCCTGGGAGTGTTTGATGGGGATAGTGTAGGGGGAGCTTTACTCTATCTAACCCCGTGCTGTACCTGTCCTTGGAGTGTTGGATGGGGACAGTGTAGAGGGAGATTTACTCTGTATCTAAACCCGTGCTGTACCTGTCCTGGGAGTGTTTGAAGGACAGTGTAGAGTGAGATTTACTCTGTATCTAATCCCGTGCTGTACCTGTCCTGAGAGTGTTTAATGGGGACAGTGTAGAGTGAGATTTACTCTGTATCTAACCCCGTGCTGTACCTGTCCTGGGAGTGGTCGATGGGGACTGTGTAGAGGGAGATTTACTCTGTATCTAACCCCGTGCTCTACCTGTCCTGGAAATGTTTGATGGGGACGTTATAGCGGGAGCTTTACTCTGTATCTAACCCCGTGCTGTACCTGTCCTGGGAGTGCTTGTTGGGGACAGTTTAGAGGGAGATTTACTCTGTATCTATCCCCGTGCTGTACCTGTCCTGGGAGTGTTTGATGGGGATTTTGTAGAGGGAGCTTTACTCTGTATCTAACCCCGTGCTGTATCTGTCCTGGGACTGTTTGAAGGACAGTGTAGAGTGAGATTTACTCTGTATCTAACACCGTGCTGTACCTGTCCTGGGAGTGTTTGATGGGGACGGTGTAGAGGGAGATTTACTCTGTATCTAACCCCGTGCTGTACCTGTTCTGAGAGTGTTTGATGGGGACATTGTAGATGGAGATTTACTCTGTATCTAACCCCGTGCTGTACCTGTCCTGGGAGTGTTTGTTGGGGACAGTGTATAGTGAGATTTACTCTGAATCGAACATCGTGCTGTACCTGTCCTGCGAGTGTTTGATGGGGACATTGTAGAGGGAGCTTTACTCTGTATCTAAATCCCATGCTGTCCCTGTCCTGGGAGTGTTTGTTAGGGACAGTGTAGAGGGTGCTTTACTTTGTATCTAACCCCGTGCTGTACCTGTCCTGGAAGTGTTTGATGGGGACAGTGTAGAGGGAGATTTACTCTGTATCTAACCCCGTGCTGTACCGGTCCTGGGAGTGTTTGATGGGGACAGTGTAGAGGGAGATTCACTCTGTATCTAACCCCGTGCTGTACCTGTCCTGGGAGTGTTTGATGGGGACAGTGTAGAGGGAGATTTACTCTGTATCTGACCCCGTGCTGTACCTGTCCTGGGAGTGTTTGATGGGGACAGTGTAGAGGGAGATTTACTCTGTATCTAACCCCGTGCTGTACCTGTCCTGGGAGTGTTTGATGGGGACAGTGTAGAGGGAGATTTACTCTGTATCTAACCCCGTGCTGTACCTGTCCTGGGAGTGTTTGATGGAGACAGTGTACAGGGAGATTTACTCTGTATATAACCTCGTGCTGTACCTGTCGTGGGAGTGTTTGATGGGGACACAGTAGAGGGAGCTTTACTCTGTATCTAACCCCGTGCTGTACCTGTCCTGGGAGTGTTTGATGGGGAAATGTGGAGGGAGCTTTACTCTGTATCTAACCCCGTGCTGTACCTGTCCTGGGAGTGTTTGATGGGATTGGTGTAGAGTGAGCTTTTGTCTGTATCTAAAGCTCTGCTGTAGCTGTCCTTGGAGTTTTTGTTGTGGTTAGTGTAGAGTGAGATTTACTCTGTATCTAACCCCATGTTGTACCTTTCTTGGAAGTGTTTGATGGGGACGGTGTAGAGGGAGCTTTACTCTATATCTAACCCGGTGCTGTACCTGTCCTGGGAGTGTTTGATAGGGACAGTGTAGAGGGAGATTTACCCTGTGTCTAACACTGTGCTGTACCTTTCCTGGGAGTGTTTGATGGGGTTGGTGCAGAGTGAGCTTTACTCTGTATCTAACCCCATGCTGTACCTTTCCTGGAAGTGTTTGATTGGAACGGTGTAGAGGGAGCTTTACTCTGTATCTAAATCCCATGCTGTCCCTGTCCTGGGAGTGTTTGTTAGGGACAGTGTAGAGGGAGCTTTACTTTGTATCTAACCCCGTGCTGTACCTGTCCTGGGAGTGTTTGATGGGGACAGTGTAGAGGGAGATTTACTCTGTATCTAACCCCATGCTGTACCTGTCCTGGGAGTGTAGGATGGGGACAGTGCAGAAGGAGCTTTACTGTGCAACTAACCCCATGCTGTACCTGTCCTGGGAGTGTTTGATGGGGATAGTGTAGGGGGAGCTTTACTCTATCTAACCCCGTGCTGTACCTGTCCTTGGAGTGTTGGATGGGGACAGTGTAGAGGGAGATTTACTCTGTATCTAAACCCGTGCTGTACCTGTCCTGGGAGTGTTTGAAGGACAGTGTAGAGTGAGATTTACTCTGTATCTAACCCCGTGCTGTACCTGTCCTGGGAGTGGTCGATGGGGACTGTGTAGAGGGAGCTTTACTCTGTATCTAACCCCGTGCTCTACCTGTCCTGGAAATGTTTGATGGGGACGTTATAGCGGGAGCTTTACTCTGTATCTAACCCCGTGCTGTACCTGTCCTGGGAGTGTTTGATGGGGACAGTGTAGAGGGAGATTTACTCTGTATGTAACCCGTGCTGTACCTGTCCTGGGAGTGCTTGTTGGGGACAGTTTAGAGGGAGATTTACTCTGTATCTATCCCCGTGCTGTACCTGTCCTGGGAGTGTTTGATGGGGATTTTGTAGAGGGAGCTTTACTCTGTATCTAACCCCGTGCTGTATCTGTCCTGGGACTGTTTGAAGGACAGTGTAGAGGGAGCTTTACTCTGTATCTAACACCGTGCTGTACCTGTCCTGGGAGTGTTTGATGGGGACGGTGTAGAGGGAGATTTACTCTGTATCTAACCCCGTGCTGTACCTGTTCTGAGAGTGTTTGATGGGGACAGTGTATAGGGAGCTTTACTCTGTATCTAACCCTGTGCTGTACCTGTCCTGGGAGTGTTTGATGGGGGCAGTGTAGAGGGAGCTTTACTCTGTATCTAAATCCCATGCTGTCCCTGTTCTGGGAGTGTTTGTTAGGGACAGTGTAGAGGGTGCTTTACTTTGTATCTAACCCCGTGCTGTACCTGTCCTGGAAGTGTTTGATGGGGACAGTGTAGAGGGAGATTTACTCTGTATCTAACCCCATGCTGTACCTGTCCTGGGAGTGTTTGATGGGGACAGTGCAGATGTAGCTTTACTCTGTATCTAACCCCGTGCTGTACCTGTCCTGGGAGTGTATGATCGGGATGGTGTCGAGGGAGCTTTACTCTGTATCTAAACCTGTGCTATACCTGTCCTGGGAGTGTTTGATGGGGACAGTGTAGAGGGTGCTTTACTCTGTATCTTAACCCGTGCTGTACCTATCCTGGGAGTGTTTGATGGGGACAGTGTAGAAGGAGCTTTACTGTGCAACTAACCCCATGCTGTACCTGTCCTGGGAGTGTTTGATGGGGATAGTGTAGGGGGAGCTTTAATCTATCTAACCCCATGCTGTACCTGTCCTTGGAGTGTTGGATGGGGACAGTGTAGAGGGAGATTTACTCTGTGTCTAAACCCGTGCTGTACCTGTCCTGGGAGTGTTTGAAGGACAGTGTAGAGTGAGATTTACTCTGTATCTAATCCCGTGCTGTACCTGTCCTGAGAGTGTTTAATGGGGACAGTGTAGAGTGAGATTTACTCTGTATCTAACCCTGTGCTGTACCTGTCCTGGGAGTGGTCGATGGGGACTGTGTAGAGGGAGATTTACTCTGTATCTAACCCCGTGCTCTACCTGTCCTGGAAATGTTTGATGGGGACGTTATAGCGGGAGCTTTACTCTGTATCTAACCCCGTGCTGTACCTGTCCTGGGAGTGCTTGTTGGGGACAGTTTAGAGGGAGATTTACTCTGTATCTATCCCCGTGCTGTACCTGTCCTGGGAGTGTTTGATGGGGATTTTGTAGAGGGAGCTTTACTCTGTATCTAACCCCGTGCTGTATCTGTCCTGGGACTGTTTGAAGGACAGTGTTAGGTGAGATTTACTCTGTATCTAACACCGTGCTGTACCTGTCCTGGGAGTGTTTGATGGGGACGGTGTAGAGGGAGATTTACTCTGTGTCTAACCCCGTGCTGTAGCTTTCCTGGGAGTGTTTGTTGGGGACAGTGTATAGTGAGATTTACTCTGAATCTAACATCGTGCTGTACCTGTCCTGCGAGTGTTTGATGGGGACATTGTAGAGGGAGCTTTACTCTGTATCTAAATCCCATGCTGTCCCTGTCCTGGGAGTGTTTGATGGGGACAGTGTAGAGGGAGCTTTACTTTGTATCTAACCCCGTGCTGTACCTGTCCTGGAAGTGTTTGATGGGGACAGTGTAGAGGGAGATTTACTCTGTATCTAACCCCATGCTGTACCTGTCCTGGGAGTGTTTGATGGGGACAGTGCAGATGTAGCTTTACTCTGTATCTAACCCGTGCTGTACCTGTCCTGGGAGTGTATGATCGGGATGGTGTAGAGGGAGCTTTACTCTGTATCTAAACCTGTGCTGTACCTGTCCTGGGAGTGTTTGATGGGGACAGTGTAGAGGGTGCTTTACTCTGTATCTTAACCCGTGCTGTACCTATCCTGGGAGTGTTTGATGGGGACAGTGTAGAAGGAGCTTTACTGTGCAACTAACCCCATGCTGTACCTGTCCTGGGAGTGTTTGATGGGGATAGTGTAGGGGGAGCTTTACTCTATCTAACCCTGTGCTGTACCTGTCCTTGGAGTGTTGGATGGGGACAGTGTAGAGGGAGATTTACTCTGTATCTAAACCCGTGCTGTACCTGTCCTGGGAGTGTTTGAAGGACAGTGTAGAGTGAGATTTACTCTGTATCTAACCCCGTGCTGTACCTGTCCTGGGAGTGGTCGATGGGGACTGTGTAGAGGGAGCTTTACTCTGTATCTAACCCCGTGCTCTACCTGTCCTGGAAATGTTTGATGGGGACGTTATAGCGGGAGCTTTACTCTGTATCTAACCCCGTGCTGTACCTGTCCTGGGAGTGCTTGTTGGGGACAGTTTAGAGGGAGATTTACTCTGTATCTATCCCCGTGCTGTACCTGTCCTGGGAGTGTTTGATGGGGATTTTGTAGAGGGAGCTTTACTCTGTATCTAACCCCATGCTGTATCTGTCCTGGGACTGTTTGAAGGACAGTGTAGAGTGAGATTTACTCTGTATCTAACCCCGTGCTGTACCTGTCCTGGGAGTGTTTGATGGGGACAGTGTAGAGGGTGCTTTACTCTGTATCTTAACCCGTGCTGTACCTGTCCTGGGAGTGTTTGATGGGGACGGTGTAGAGGGAGATTTACTCTGTATCTAACCCCGTGCTGTACCTGTTCTGAGAGTGTTTGATGGGGACATTGTAGATGGAGATTTACTCTGTATCTAACCCCGTGCTGTAGCTTTCCTGGGAGTGTTTGTTGGGGACAGTGTATAGTGAGATTTACTCTGAATCTAACATCGTGCTGTTCCTGTCCTGCGAGTGTTTGATGGGGACATTGTAGAGGGAGCTTTACTCTGTATCTAACTCCATGCTGTACCTGTCCTGGGAGTGTTTGATGGGGACAGTGTAGACGGAGATTTACTCTGTATCTAACCCCGTGCTTTACCTGTCCTGGGAGTCTTTGATGCGGACAGTGTAGAGGGAGCTTTTCTCTGTATCTAACCGCGTGCTGTACCTGTCCTGGGAGTGTTTGATTGGGACAGTGTAATTGAGATTTACTCTGAATCTAACCCCATGCTGTACCTGTCCTTGGAGTGTTTGATGGGGACAGTGTAGAGGGAGATTTACTCTGTATCTCACCCCGTGCTGTAGCTGTCCTGGGTGTGTTTGATGGGGACAGTGTAGAGTGAGATTTATTTTGTATCTTACCCCGTGCTGTACCTGTCCTGGGAGTGTTTGATGGGGACAGTATAGAGGGAGATTTTTTCTGTATCTAACCCAATGTTGTACCTGTCCTGTGATTGTTTGATGGGGACAGTGTAGAGGGAGGTTTTTTCTGTATCGAACCCCGTGCTGTACCAGTCCTGGGAGTGTTTGATGGGGACAGTGTAGAGGGAGCTTTACTCTTTATCTAACCCCGTGCTATACCTGTGCTGGGAGTGTTTGATGGGGACAGTGTAGAGGGAGCTTTACTCTTTATCTAACCCCGTGCTGTACCTGTCCTGGGAGTGTTTGATGGGGACAGTGTAGAGGGAGATTTACTCTGTATCTAACCCCGTGCTGTACCTGTCCTGGGAGTGTTTGATGGGGACAGTGTGGAGGGAGCTTTACTCTGTATCGAACCTCGTGCTCTACCTGTCCTGGGAGTGTTGGATGGGGACAGTGTAGAGGGAGATTTACTCTGTATCTAACCCTGTGCTGTACCTGTCCTGGGAGTGTTTGATGGGGACGGTGTAGAGGGAGCTTTACTCTTTATCTAACCCCATGCTGTACCTGTCCTGGGAGTGTTTGATGGGGACAGTGCAGAGGGAGCTTTACTCTGTATCTAACCCCATGCTGTACCTATCCTGGGAGTTTTTGATGTGGACAGTGTAGAGGGAGATTCACTCTGTATCTAACCCCGTGCTGTACCTGTCCTGGGAGTGTTTGATGGGGACACTGTATTGGGACGTTTACTCTGTATCGAACCTCATGCTGTACCTATCCTGGGATTGTTTGATATGGACAGTGTAGAGGGAGATTCACTCTGTATCTAACCCCGTGCTGTACCTGTCCTGGGAGTGTTTGATGGGGACAGTGTAGAGGGAGTTTTACTCTGTATCTAACCCCGTGCTGTACCTGTCCTGGGAGTGTTTGATGGGGACGGTGTAGAGGGAGATTTACTCTGTATCTAACCCCGTGCTGTACCTGTCCTGGGAGTGTTTGATGGGGACCGTGTCGAGGGAGCTTTACTCTGTATCTAACCCCATGCTGTACCTGTCCTGGGAGTGTTTGATGGGGTTGGTGTAGAGTGAGCTTTATTCTGTATCTAACCCCGTGCTGTACCTGTCCTGGGAGTGTTTGATGGGGACAGTGTAGATGGAGCTTTACCCTGTATCGAACCTCATGCTGTACCTGTCCTGGGAGTGTTTGATGAGGACAGTGTAGATGGAGCTTTACCCTGTATCGAACCTCATGCTGTACCTGTCCTGGGAGTGTTTGATGGGGATAGTGTAGAGGGAGCTTTACTCTGTATCTAACCCCGTGCTGTACCTGTCCTGGGAGTGTTTGATGGGGATAGTGTAGAGGGAGCTTTACTCTGTATCTAACCCCGTGCTGTAACTGTCCTGGGAGTGTTTGATGGGGACAGTGTAGAGGGAGATTTACTGTGTATCTAACCCCGTGCTGTACCTGTCCTGTGAGTGTTTGATGGGGACAGTGTAGAGGGAGCTTTACTCTGTATCTAACCCCGTGCTGTACCTGTCCTGGGAGTGTTTGATGGGGACAGTGTAGAGGGAGCTTTACTCTGTATCTAACCCCGTGCTGTACCTGTCCTGGGAGTGTTTGATGGGGACAGTGTAGAGGGAGATTTACTCTGTATCTAACCCCGTGCTGTACCTGTCCTGGGAGTGTTTGATGGGGACAGTGTGGAGGGAGATTTACTCTGTATCGAACCCCGTGCTGTACCTGTCCTGGGAGTGTTGGATGGGGACAGTGTAGAGGGAGATTTACTCTGTATCTAACCCTGTGCTGTACCTGTCCTGGGAGTGTTTGATGGGGACGGTGTAGAGGGAGCTTTACTCTGTATATAACCCCATGCTGTACCTGTCCTGGGAGTGTTTGATGGGGACAGTGCAGAGGGACCTTTACTCTGTATCTAACCCCGTGCTGTACCTATCCTGGGAGTTTTTGATGGGGACAGTGTAGAGGGAGATTCACTCTGTATCTAACCCCGTGCTGTACCTGTCCTGGGAGTGTTTGATGGGGACACTGTATAGGGACGTTTACTCTGTATCGAACCTCATGCTGTACCTGTCCTGGGAGTGTTTGATATGGACAGTGTAGAGGGAGATTCACTCTGTATCTAACCCCGTGCTGTACCTGTCCTGGGAGTGTTTGATGGGGACAGTGTAGAGGGAGCTTTACTCTGTATCTAACCCCGTGCTGTACCTGTCCTGGGAGTGTTTGATGGGGACGGTGTAGAGGGAGATTTACTCTGTATCTAACCCCCGTGCTGTACCTGTCCTGGGAGTGTTTGATGGGGACAGTGTAGAGGGAGCTTTACTCTGTATCTAACCCCATGCTGTACCTGTCCTGGGAGTGTTTGATGGGGTTGGTGTAGAGTGAGCTTTATTCTGTATCTAACCCCGTGCTGTACCTGTCCTGGGAGTGTTTGATGGGGACAGTGTAGATGGAGCTTTACTCTGTATCTAACCCCATGCTGTACCTGTCCTGGGAGTGTTTGATGGGGACAGTGTAGAGGGAGCTTTACTCTGTATCTAACCCCGTGCTGTACCTGTCCTGGGAGTGTTTGATGGGGACAGTGTAGATGGAGCTTTACTCTGTATCGAACCTCATGCTGTACCTGTCCTGGGAGTGTTTGATGAGGACAGTGTAGATGGAGCTTTACCCTGTATCGAACCTCATGCTGTACCTGTCCTGGGAGTCTTTGATGGGGATAGTGTAGAGGGAGCTTTACTCTGTATCTAACCCCGTGCTGTACCTGTCCTGTGAGTGTTTGATGGGGACAGTTTAGAGGGAGTTTTACTTTGTATCTAACCCCGTGCTGTACCTGTCCTGTGAGTGTTTGATGGGGACAGTGTAGAGGGAGCTTTACTCTGTATCTAACCCCGTGCTGTACCTGTCCTGGGAGTGTTTGATGGGGTCAGTGTAGAGGGAGCTTTACTCTGTATCTAACCCGGTGCTGTACCTGTCCTGGGAGTGTTTGATGGGGACAGTGCAGAGGGAGCTTTTCTCTGTATCTAACCCCGTGCTGTACCTGTCCTGGGAGTGTTTGATGGGGACAGTGTAGAGGGAGCTTTACTCTGTATCTAACCCCGTGCTGTACCTGTCCTGCGAGTGTTTGATGGGGACGGTGTAGATGGAGCTTTACTCTGTATCTAACCCCGTGCTGTACCTGTCCTGGGAGTGTTTGATGGGGACAGTGCAGAGGGAGCTTTTCTCTGTATCTAACCCCGTGCTGTACCTGTCCTGGGAGTGTTTGATGGGGACAGTGTAGATGGAGATTTACTCTGTATCTAACCCCGTGCTGTACCTGTCCTGGGAGTGTTTGATGGGGACAGTGTAGAGGGAGATTTACTCTGTATCTAACCCCGTGCTGTACCTGTCCTGGGAGTGTTTGATGGGGACGGTGTAGATGGAGCTTTACTCTGTATCTAACCCCGTGCTGTACCTCTCCTGGGAGTGTTTGATGGGGACAGTGTCGAGGGAGCTTTACTCTGTATCTAACACCGTGCTGTACCTGTCCTGGGAGTGTTTGATGGGGAAGGTGTAGAGGGAGCTTTACTCTGTATCTAACCCCGTGCTGTACCTGTCCTGGGAGTGTTTGATGGGGACAGTGTAGAGGGAGCTTTACTCTGTATCTAACCCTGTGCTGTACCTGTCCTGGGAGTGTTTGATGGGGACAGTGTAGAGGGAGATTTACTCTGTATCTAACACCGTGCTGTACCTGTCCAGGGAGTGTTTGATGGGGACAGTGTAGAGGGAGCTTTACTCTGTATCTAACCCCGTGCTGTACCTGTCCTGGGAGTGTTTGATGGGGACAGTGTAGAGGGAGCTTTACTCTGTATCTAACCCAGTGCTGTACCTGTCCTGGGAGTGTTTGATGGGGACAGTGTAGAGGGAGATTTACTCTGTATCTAACCCCGTGCTGTACCTGTCCTGGGAGTGTTTGATGGGGACAGTGTAGAGGGAGCTTTACTCTGTATCTAACCCCGTGCTGTACCTGTCCTGGGAGTGTTTGATGGGGACAGTGTAGAGGGAGCTTTACTCTGTATCGAACCTCATGCTGTACCTGTCCTGGGAGTGTTTGATGGGGACAGTGTAGAGGGAGCTTTACTCTGTATCGAACCTCATGCTGTACCTGTCCTGGGAGTGTTTGATGGGGACAGTGTAGAGGGAGCTTTACTCTGTATCTAACCCCGTGCTGTACCTGTCCTGGGAGTGTTTGATGGGGACAGTGGAGAGGGAGCTTTACTCTGTATCTAACCCCGTGCTGTACCTGTCCTGGGAGTGTTTGATGGGGACAGTGGAGAGGGAGCTTTACTCTGTATCTAACCTCATGCTGTACCTGTCCTGGGAGTGTTTGATGGGGACGGTGTAGAGGGAGATTTACTCTGTATCTATCCCCGTGCAGTACCTGTCCTGGGAGTGTTTGATGGGGACGGTGTAGAGGGAGCTTTACTCTGTATCTAACCCTGTGCTGTACCTGTCCTGGGAGTGTTTGATGGGGACAGTGTAGAGGGAGATTTACTCTGTATCTAACCCCGTGCTGTACCTGTCCTGGGAGTGTTTGATGGGGACAGTGTAGATGGAGCTTTACTCTGTATCGAACCTCATGCTGTACCTGTCCTGGGAGTGTTTGATGAGGACAGTGTAGATGGAGCTTTACCCTGTATCGAACCTCATGCTGTACCTGTCCTGGGAGTCTTTGATGGGGATAGTGTAGAGGGAGCTTTACTCTGTATCTAACCCCGTGCTGTACCTGTCCTGGGAGTGTTTGATGGGGACAGTGTAGAGGGAGTTTTACTTTGTATCTAACCCCGTGCTGTACCTGTCCTGTGAGTGTTTGATGGGGACAGTGTAGAGGGAGCTTTACTCTGTATCTAACCCCGTGCTGTACCTGTCCTGGGAAGTGTTTGATGGGGTCAGTGTAGAGGGAGCTTTACTCTGTATCTAACCCGGTGCTGTACCTGTCCTGGGAGTGTTTGATGGGGACAGTGCAGAGGGAGCTTTTCTCTGTATCTAACCCCGTGCTGTACCTGTCCTGGGAGTGTTTGATGGGGACAGTGTAGAGGGAGCTTTACTCTGTATCTAACCCCGTGCTGTACCTGTCCTGCGAGTGTTTGATGGGGACGGTGTAGATGGAGCTTTACTCTGTATCTAACCCCGTGCTGTACCTGTCCTGGGAGTGTTTGATGGGGACAGTGCAGAGGGAGCTTTTCTCTGTATCTAACCCCGTGCTGTACCTGTCCTGGGAGTGTTTGATGGGGACAGTGTAGATGGAGATTTACTCTGTATCTAACCCCGTGCTGTACCTGTCCTGGGAGTGTTTGATGGGGACAGTGTAGAGGGAGATTTACTCTGTATCTAACCCCGTGCTGTACCTGTCCTGGGAGTGTTTGATGGGGACGGTGTAGATGGAGCTTTACTCTGTATCTAACCCCGTGCTGTACCTCTCCTGGGAGTGTTTGATGGGGACAGTGTCGAGGGAGCTTTACTCTGTATCTAACACCGTGCTGTACCTGTCCTGGGAGTGTTTGATGGGGAAGGTGTAGAGGGAGCTTTACTCTGTATCTAACCCCGTGCTGTACCTGTCCTGGGAGTGTTTGATGGGGACAGTGTAGAGGGAGCTTTACTCTGTATCTAACCCTGTGCTGTACCTGTCCTGGGAGTGTTTGATGGGGACAGTGTAGAGGGAGATTTACTCTGTATCTAACACCGTGCTGTACCTGTCCAGGGAGTGTTTGATGGGGACAGTGTAGAGGGAGCTTTACTCTGTATCTAACCCCGTGCTGTACCTGTCCTGGGAGTGTTTGATGGGGACAGTGTAGAGGGAGCTTTACTCTGTATCTAACCCAGTGCTGTACCTGTCCTGGGAGTGTTTGATGGGGACAGTGTAGAGGGAGATTTACTCTGTATCTAACCCCGTGCTGTACCTGTCCTGGGAGTGTTTGATGGGGACAGTGTAGAGGGAGCTTTACTCTGTATCTAACCCCGTGCTGTACCTGTCCTGGGAGTGTTTGATGGGGACAGTGTAGAGGGAGCTTTACTCTGTATCGAACCTCATGCTGTACCTGTCCTGGGAGTGTTTGATGGGGACAGTGTAGAGGGAGCTTTACTCTGTATCGAACCTCATGCTGTACCTGTCCTGGGAGTGTTTGATGGGGACAGTGTAGAGGGAGCTTTACTCTGTATCTAACCCCGTGCTGTACCTGTCCTGGGAGTGTTTGATGGGGACAGTGGAGAGGGAGATTTACTCTGTATCTAACCCCGTGCTGTACCTGTCCTGGGAGTGTTTGATGGGGACGGTGTAGAGGGAGCTTTACTCTGTATCTAACCCCGTGCTGTACCTGTCCTGGGAGTGTTTGATGGGGACAGTGGAGAGGGAGCTTTACTCTGTATCTAACCTCATGCTGTACCTGTCCTGGGAGTGT